>JARHVA010007939.1:80000-317500 GCA_037957365.1 Torreya grandis | reverse complement strand
TAGAAACCTAGTAGGATAAATGTGATAGGAAATACATTAGAATAAGCTAAGGTGGACGTCTTAGAAATTTTGAGACCATTGGAAACTAAGGAATAATTTGAAAACCACCTATATATCTTTGTTTTTTCTCAACCTTCATAAAATGCTCACTACCAACCCAAGAGTCTAGTTAATTTTCATTAGTATGAAACACATGTACTAAATAGGACCTTTTTCTCCTAGTAGAAGTTGAATAACCTAGTTTAATTCCATTTTTTTGGAATTGGTTGGTGGTTTCATGTAATGAGATGTATGAATTATCATTAAGAACTCAGAACACTTTCAAGTTGCCTAAGAGAGCCATATGGACCTAATGAGAGAGAAATAAAGTTATATGCCTCTATATGGATTTCAAAACTTTAAAATGACCTTTAACATGTTCAAGGCTCCCCTAAACATCACCCCATGCCATTGGACCGTACTTGTTGATATAGGACTACACAAAGTAGGCTTAAAAGACTAATTTTTTCAAGAAGATAGGTTTATACAAGTTGTCATATCCTTAAATTTGTCAAGGATAAAAAGGAAGAGGTTGTATAAGTGAATCACATACCTTTTTTGGTTTTGAAACATGTAGGGATCTTGTAGAGACATTTCATAGTCTCTTGGCATAGAGGCCTAATTGAGGCCTAGTGAGGAGAGAGAAGCTACAAAAAAGGATATCATCACTCACTCTCAGAGCATGAAATTGGACATAGAGATATAAGGCCTTACTGGGTACTTTGAATATTCCCTTATATTCTCATCATAAGCTATGAAAATCCATACACAAGGAGGTTTATATGATTTTAGGGCTACAAATAATGAGGCCTAATTGAGGCTTTTGGTATTGGGGATAGTTTGAGACCTTAAAATGGATTACTTTAAGTATAATATGATTTTATTAGACCATCTGTGAATTTTGGATGAGTTGAAGAAGAAACCAAGTTTTGACACTTGTGTGCAAAGTTGGCCCAAGGAAATGAAGAGTATTCTAGACTCTTTGCAAGAGAAAGAGGTGATGTGTCAAAAATAAACTAATGGGGTTAGTTGATATGTGTAAATATCAAAGAAAAAAGGTATGGTAAATTGATTTGAATGCCAATAATACCACTTGTCCTTCAACATGTTAAGGTAAAGGGCAGTTTCAAGAAGTTAGTTAAAGTGTCAAGCAAGTATTTCAACTATCATGCCACATGGAATGTTAGAACATATTCAAAGGAGATAAACATGGAATCTTGGAACTATTGAGGAAATTCCATAACCCTTATTATTTTTTTAACTCATGGACACTAGTCAAACTATCTCTCTCTTGCATATGCCCTTCCTCTTTTCTTTCTCACTTGTGTTATATATTGATCCACTTTTGGATTTTTAAGGATCTTCTACCTGAGTATGGTGAATCCATGATCATTTGATACTTTTTTATCAATAAATAACAATTTATTTTACCTTCTCTATGAATTTTTTCAATATGTATATTAGGCTGGTTGATCTTGCTAAGTGATAGATTCTCTTCCTTAGCATGTTGTCCTTATTTGCATTCATATTTATCTTTAAAATTCTTTTATAGGTCTCTTTTAAGTTTTATAGTGAAGTTTTTCATAAGTATAGTGAGTTGTCTCTACATTAGTGTCATATCATAACCTTTTGTTTAGTCCTCCTAGCTCATGCTTGCTTTATAAACCTCCATGAGAAATACTAATGCAATAAGTATATTTGGATTAGTGTAATGTGTAGATTAAGATTTTATTTAAATTTTAATAACAATTGGTTCATATTTTTCATGTTATATTTAGTGCATCATCTCATTAAGATAGGTTTAATTTGTGTTTTATCTTTCCCTTTTCATCTAAATGAGTTAGTAGTATAGGTGATGATGAGCAATCAAACATAAATATAGGGATCTAGCACTTTAATCTAGAGGTTTACCCATACTATAGGAAATCCATAGGCCTAGGGTTACTCCCATGTTCCACTCAATTTGGAGAAGGATTTAAATACATCTCCAATGGTGAAAAAGTGAGTTACAACATTTCTCAAAGCTACTTGAAACATGGTTCAAAATTGAGATGCAAACAAAGAATATACACCTCCTTATCAACCTTGTCATGACACTCACTATGTACCTTAGTAGCCATATCATGCTTCTTACCCTCCCTATGAGTCATATCACTCCTATGGTCATCATATTCCTCATTTATATGACTATGATATTGTTGAATAACCCTATCAAGAAACCTATGAAGAAGGCTATCAAGAAGAGTATCAAGAAGAATTGTCTTCATATCAACTCCAACATGATTCCTATAAACATTATGATCCATATAAGCCTCACCATGATTTACTGTAGTCATAATCCTCCCTTCTTCCTCCTGCTTCAATCCCATCTCATGACAGATCCTTGTTGGCACTCATGCCAAATATGATAGATAATAAAGAGGAGATGAGAACATCAGATGAAGAAATTGATTTGATACCTATTAATATCATAGAGTGGTTGAGATATTTATTTCAAAATTTTATGAATATGCAGAGGCTAGTTGAAGAAGAAAATCAATATGTAATCAATGAACATTTGTACCTAGAAATAAAACATGTCCAATGATGGATAGATAAACTAGATAGGTGGGAAAGTCAAGAGGTTGGGGATTAATTTGTAGATATTGAAGAGTTTCAAGAAATCGATGAGAAAATTGAAAATGTTGTTAAAAAGGATGTATCTTCCATTACCCAACTCAACTTTATATCTCCCCAAGAATCTAAACTTGTTCAAGAAACCTACATTCTTAAGCACATTCATGAGCCATCGACCACACTTCATACTCTGCCTCCAACTCATGAACTTATCCATAACCCTCCCACCACATCTCTTCTTGAAGGAGAACCCATCATATGGGATATAAGTGAAGATGATCAAGATAAATTTACAAGTAATGAAAAATATTAATCAATTGTCTATGATGAAGAGTTCACTATAGGTATTCCCCTTAGTGAATACAAGTATAAATCAATCTTCTTGATTGAATAAAGAGATGATCTAAATGAGGTTGCATCTACTCATAAAAGGGTTGATAAAGACATGGAAGAGGAATATTTAGAGAGAAACATCACATCAACTGAGTTAGTTGAGACTTATGGGCATGATCAAAAGGTTAAATATGAAAAATAATAGAATTTGAAGCTGGTGTTGACTCCTTGGACAAAGATGACTTGTGGCAAAAATTCAGTGAGATATGTGATGATTTTGAGGCCCTTGAAAATCCTACACCCCTTACTGGTCAAGTTGAATAAAATATTGAATATGCCTTACTTATTGAAGATCATATTCCCTCAAAACTTATGTAAGTTATAGATAAACTTGAAGTTGAAGACTCTTCAAGTAAGTAAGTTGAATTTGACCAAGTACACAATGACCAAGAAGATGAATTTGAAGAAGTTATGGCACTTGAAGAGAAAGAAAATAGATGATTAAAAGCATCATATTAGAATTTTCAAAGAGATTTAATGCCTTTTCAAGATTTAATTTCATATGCATAAGGAGATAAAATATGATGTATTGATTGAATATAATGATGAAGATTGGATGGAGTATGAAAAGCTCCTTGAATTGCTTGATGAGCTTGCAATAGTTGATGAGAAATTTGATGTCATTCAAGATTCCATGAAGGTAAAAAATTATGATCCAAAACTAAAAATCTTTGGTTAAAAGATAATTCAATAGATAAGAATAACATAATAACAATAATTTTATCTCTGAGAAGAGATGTTTTATTCATCAAATTTGCAGACCCAAACATATGCCTATCTCTGAGAAGAGATGTTTGATATCCATTTCAAGTTACATTTTCATTTATACATGTTTTTAAGGTATTAGGAGGATGTTTAAGGTCACCAATATTGAGGGAGATTAATTGGTTTAACTTCCATGATTTACAACAATACAAAATTTGAGGAATTACTATTTTTAGAAACTTACTATTTTTAGACTGCACTACTAAAATTAAAATTTGGGTCACTTCCATTTTGTTTTTAATGGTCAAAATCCATCAATAAAATATCCATTCCATCTCATGATTTTATATTCATTATTATCTTTCCAATGGTTCAAATTGGGAGTCAAATAGAGCTATGGTGAAAAAGTTATGGCTCTCAGAAGTTTTGCCACCAATTGGGGTAGAACCATCACCTGAATTGTCACCTAAAATGTTGCTCAAATCAGAATAATTCTTGGATGAAAAATCATTGGACAAAATTATAGTTGAATAACATCATGAGAATATTATGGAATTATAAGAAGAGTTCACCTTCATAGGTGACATGTTTTTAGCTATCATGGTTTCATTTGAAAGCATGTAAAAAGGAGTGGCAAACATGAAGGAGATGAAGACACTAAGAACAACGTTCAAAAGGCAACTTATCTCAAGTCATCATTCATCTCATGGAGAAAAATATTGTGTAATATTTCCTTTTAATCTAAGAGGAAGATATTATTTTCAATTTATTTGTATATATATATATGTACCTAAATCTTCTCATTTTATTTGACATCACTAATATTACTATTAGTTGAAATTAATTCTACTTATCTCATTCATTCTAAATTATCCTAGTAATATATCCCCCATTCCTAGTAATTTATATAATATCCCCCTTTATAATCATTCCCTAACCTTATTCTATCCCACTTCATCATTAATTATTTTAAAACATCCCTTAATTCTATCCTAATCAATCTTCATTATTTGGGAATTTTAAATTCTCATGATCCACCTAACCACCTACTAAGTCTATTCCTAGGCTCCCCTACATTTATAGTCTCTAATTAAACACATAATACCTATCTAATCCCCCATATAATCATCATTAACCCCTAAAATGATTTTTGAATTCTAAAATTCTATAATCCTCTTTATTCTCACCCCTCCTCTATAGAAACATCTAAATCTAGAGGCTTCCAAGGAATTAAAAATTCCTTCGATAATATTCATCCTTTGATCTCCCTCATCCAACTTAAAACCTCCACCATTGATCTCTCCCTATAAAATATATTTAAATAAGATTAATCTTCCATTGTAACCAATTAGTAGGTTCAGGAAGTCTCCATGCCGAAAAAATCCATCATCAAAAATCTTTGAATCATGCCATCATTATGTTCAATTTTTGATTCTAGGGTAATCAATCTCATCCTCTTGTTTTTGAATACATTTGGTCATGGTTTACATCATATATCTTTAGGATTTAAGTGTAGGATTGAATAGTTTATTCATCTAATTGCATTGGATCTATAATTTACCTAGTAGTTTGATGTTTGAGTGGTTTAAATTACATAGTTTAATCTATTAGCTCAAGTTTTAGATTAAATTTTGGCAACCATAGTGGGACATACATCCAAATTAATCATTTTATTTTTTATAAGTGTTTTTGATAGCCTACAAGATAATTTGGTGGAAGAAAAATATTGGATTTTTAAATTTTTGCATGCAAAGATGGAAGTTGTGACTTTGCACTAGTATTTGCGAACTTGTAGTCATAATTTTGTCCTGAGAGTCATGATTCTATCTTAACCATTTTACTTGACTACTAACCATTTGGCTAACCATGATAGGTTTTGACATTTTGACAAAACCACAACTTATGACTTATGACTTTTTCTAGAGAGTTGTGATTTTAATCATAAAGTCATGATTTAGACTAAATGTTAGTGTTCTATTTAAATGATCATTTCAAAATTGTGACTTCAAAAGTCAAGACTTTGCCTTGGTAGTTACATTTTTATCCTATTAATTTATGGTTTTACAAGTTTTAGATGCAAAAGTAACCTATTTGATCTATTGATCCTCCTTTTGTCTAACCCCTAGGTGTTTAGTTTGTGTATTTTTGTGGTGAATATCAAAGTATTTTCCCTCTATGTATATAATTTATGTCCAAAAATGGGGGTATGACGTAATTTACCAGGCAAATCCTAATCTAAAAAACCTTTGATCCTAGAGTCACGACCTTATCTTATGAATCATGACATTGCAGCTGAGAGTTATGATATTGTAATTTTGGGTAAACCCCTAACCATTTTGCATTATCCTATAGGTTCTATCCTAACATTTTCTATTTTTTAGGGGATTTATCATCATATAGTCTACCATCTACCAGGTTTATGATTTAAATGTATGCTTGTTGACTAACCCCATTTTTGTAACAATATATTATCTCTATAAGTTTTGTTGTCTGATTTAATAATTTATAGGTTCAGTAGGAAGGGGGAAGATAGGGAAATTATCCACATTTAATCACAAAAACAACCTTTTACATTTCCCCTATCTCCATTAAAATCATAGATTTCAAAATTTTTAGAATATCGATTTTAATTTGTGAAGTAACAATATTTTAGTCCTAATAGTGATTTTGTAATCTTATCATTTTTACTCTTATCTTGTTTATTGTGTATCTTTAAATATTATCAATAAAATTTAGGATAAAATATATGTTTGAAGACATTACCTACTCTTTTAGATTGGTCACAATTTTAGGTAAAATTTTGATACATTATATTAAGTCTTAAATATGCTATAATTATCTATGAATAAGAATTTTTGGCATCTAATCCATCTGTTGTAACCTTCATAATCATCTATCTAGGTCAAAAATAAAATTTTTTAGGTTTTATAGTTTATCACAAAATCGTAACTATCGATTTCTCAATAATAGTGATTTTCTCATTTATAGTCATGGTTTTGTGTAGCTAGTCATGGTTTTGTAGGTAAACATCATGATCAACTAACTATTGAAAAATCACAACTTGAAATCTATGGTTTTGTCTTGGATTTGTGAGTTTGTATTTTTTTATTGTGATTTTACTTATGTGCTTGTGATTTTTCACTATTTTTCCATTTAAAATTATCCTTTTTAAGTGCATTTTTAAGAGTCATTTTTAGTTAATTTTGAGTCTTTTCAAGTCTCCTACAAAGCCTAAATTACCTTTGGCATCAGGGGATCTATCCCTCAACCTAAACCTATACCACAATAGGGAGAATTATTGGGTAATTACCCCTAGACCCAATAAGGGATTCTACCCTTTGACCTTATAAGTGGTCTACCTATTTATATCCAAAGGGCTATGATGGTGTATGTTCTCCTCCTTGTATCCTTGTAGTGATTCTTGGAAGATAAAATACCACCTATAAACCCCATTAACTTTTTGTTTTTCTATGGGGCTAGTGACTATGGATTTCACCACCATGCACTAGTCCAAAATCCATGTTCTGGTGGAGTCTAAAAGTTAGGAGAGTTGTCATTCAGTGCTAAAGAAGAATTCCCCATAAAGGGTTACATGGAGTGAGGGGTATTTAAGCTCTAAGATACAAGGTGGTTAGAAAACATCCTATATATATTTGGGCCCTAATATATATTAATGTATATAAGAGATGCACCTATATAATCCTTATGCAAACCTAACATATGATCCTTTAGTTGTAACAGGTGTACTATTATTAGAGTCAATATCAACTCTTAAGTAGCCATCATATGTAGATAAGGTCGATAGGGTTCATTGGATTATTTAATGGGTCATCGATATATAGCCTCACCCATGAATCTATTTGATGGTGTATGTGGAAATTTAAACTCCCTTTGGTTTACTAATCATAGGTTTATGGCTTGCTTGATTTGGTGTGTATTGTGCTAAAAAGCATTATTTGTGAGCTGAATTATCCCTTCACCCAAACTTGTACACACCTATCTAGGTCTTGCATAAAATCATATTGTATATTTTTACCTCATGATCATCCTTTTATACATATCATCTTTGTCATCATCCCATTGTGCATATTATCTTTGTATATATTGTCTTTATCCTATCCATCTCATCTTTTCTTCATCCTACTTGAGTCTAGTCATCCTCACCCCATCACTTGAATATCCTAACCATTATCTTTTATATCCTTCTCTTGCCCTCTTGTACTTATTATTGTACATCCTTTTGTCCCCTCCTATCACTAGAACCACTCATCATTAGTCACATCCCCATCACCAACATCTTATTTTGTACATCCTTATCTCATCACCCTCTTCTATATATATTATCATCTTGTATATCCTTGTCTTACCCTCTTGTACATATTTCTATTCTTTGTTATGTTCTTTTAGTCACATCTTATCTTAATCTGACCAACCATTAGTCATACCCCATCCCTCATCCTAATCACATCTTGTCATCTACAACTTTTCCTTATTCTATTTTATCCATAACTTATCATTTATCTTGACCTTGATTTCATCACTCATCTTGTCTAATCTCATCCTATCTTATCTTAGTTGGCTTTTAGGGGTTACAAATATGTATAAACCATCTCATATTACCCCTTATAATTTCATCATCACCTATCATACTCATTCTTGTCCATTATATTATCACCTTTATCACATAATCCTACCCTATCCCATCGTGAGAAAAATTCATCCAAGGCCTGAGCTATAGTATCTGATCATCCTTAGTATACTATCACTTATAACTTGGTCAAGTCTCTTACCCAATCAATATTTTTCTACCATCTTATCACTTTGATATTATCAATCTAGCAAACCCATCAATCATTAATCTAATCATCTCTAGTCAACTCATATTGCCTATTCATACTAAAACCCATCAAATCTATTAACCAAAATTGACTTTTAAGTCAAATCAGGGCGCCCTTAGTAAAAACTTGACTTTTTAGGTCTATAAGGGGGTATAATATATTTTCATGAGGTGTTTTATAGATTAATTGATGTCAACTAATGTTATATTAGCTTTGGTCAATTAGTTTTTATGTCTTTCTATCAATTTTGAGTCATTTGAGGGGTCAAAATAGTGAATTTAATGATTTGTATGCGTTTATTAATAAATGTTCAAGTGTCAAAATGTGATGTCATGCCCCATGTGTCATTATAAATCTTAGATAATTGACATTACTAAAAATATGGTAGGTTGTTTAGAGAAAAGGTAGTTTTCTTGGGAAAAAAGGAGAAAATGGCACGTATACAAGATCTTTGGGTTTTGTGCAACTTTAAAAAGGTCAAAATGTGTCATTTTGAGGCCAAAACTATTATACTCTTTTCTTGGCTTTCTAGACACACTAAAGTGACTTACAAGTTTTTACTTGGTATGATCATCATAAATAGTTTCAAGATAAATGATCTTGGGAGTGTATTATAAAATTAGAGACATTAATTTTCATATTAATAAGTTTTAGAATGATAAATTTTGATTTGTGAATCATGTATTTAAAGTTGACTATTTAAATATGCCTATCAATCTATGTACCCTTCAGGTTTTGGTCTTATTTGGGAAATTTTGTACAATATAGCTACTAAGATTACTTATAAATAATTTTTAATTCCTTTTCCAATGCTTCACATACTTGTTTTCATGGTTCATGATGTTTTGATATGCTAATCATTTCAATTTTTAAGAAGATATAATTTTGTAAGTTGTGGATAGTTTTCACCATTTATATGAGTTTTGTGCTTTGTAAATGGATTTAGAGGGTTATGTTAGATTCATATACATGTTTTAAATGTCCTCTTAACTTCCATTTTCAAATTTCATCCAATTATACTTGATTCTCATAGTTTTAACCCATTCATCACACCAACCAGTCATTCTAAAGACCCCTGCCTACTCTTTTCCATGTGTATGCAAGTGTTTTCAGGTTGGAAAAGGATGGTTTAGAACTGGTTTCAAGGTGTAAAAGGATCAAGATAATGATTTTAATGATTTGAATTATTATTTAGTTTTATTGAATCTATTCAACATCATGATTTTCTATAATTTTTACCTTGCCTACATAACACAACCCAAGCATTCACCTACATGGCCCTAATGATGTCATGCTAAGGATTAAAAGGGTAAAAGACATTTCAAACTTTTGATTATTGATATAATAGAATTTATATGCTTGATGGAACCATATAAAGTTCATTTTCATAGAAGGTTCCATATTGTCCATATCTAGCTTATTATTGGTATGCCAAAGCATCCACCTACCGATGGTTGAGTAGGTTACCAAAATGCTCTCATGAAAAGATGGAATCAATTAAACACCGACTTGAGGTTAGGATATAGTATATAGGTCATGACAAGATCATTTAAGTGTATTAAGGGGAAGAGGAAGTGTGAATTCATGCTTGGAGGAAAATGACTATGTTTAGGGATGGTTTCTCTAAAAGTGCAAAACAAAGATCCAATAGGTTTTGTGGATATTCCATAACATGTTTGCACAGGCTTCTAAAGCATCTAGATTAGATGACCTTACTACCCCTAGTATATACTAGGTCTATTACAAGAATGAATACTAAATAATAAAATAAGATAGGCTTTTTGAGACCTCAAACATGCCTAAGAAAACACTAAAATACTTTATTAAAGTCTATAGGCTTGTGAGGCAAATGACCTTTCATTACTTTAAGGGAGCAACATTGAGAAAATATTTATGACCATTGGTTTTCAACAAGTAAGATGAGATCAAAGTAAATGAAAGTAATAAATAAAGAGTTAATAAATCTTCACTTTCAATCTTTGACTACATACAAGTGTCCCTTGTATGGATAATTCACCTGCAATAGGCCCTTAAAAGTGGAGTGTCTCAGTCAATAGGAAATGAGCTAGAGTGATGTTTAGGTGTGGTTCTATAACACTTAAGATTATTTTAGAAGGATAGGAATGTGGTATACCTCAAATGGTTTCAAGGGAATCCTTTAGCATCATAAACAATCAAATTTGAAGCATAAACACCTATAGGCAAGACCTACAATAGGGTAAGGAGTCTCAGTTAGAAATATAGTGACCTATTTTGATGTCTTAGTGATGCTCAAAGACATACAAGGTGAGTGAAGGTATAATAAAATGTTTTATGACTTCAAGTGGAAGGGAGAGTCTCCAAACATCATCACCAAGTCCAAATGAGATAACATACACCTACAGAGGTAGATAATAGGGTGTTTTAGTTAGAGGATATTTAAATACCAAATTTTGACAAAGGAATACTATGAATACCTTATATATCAACCATATTAATTTTCATAAACTCTTAGAAATGTAGTAAATTTTTACTCAAACATCTTAAAACCCTTATATATAACCTACAGTTAGGTGATGACTGTGTAGCAAGTAGTGAGTTAAGAAAAGAGTCCTAAATGATGAACCAAGGTCAAAAAAATGAAAAAATTGTCCTAAACATGTAATAATTACCTTGGAATATGTGAGTGACCATTTTTCATTACCTATAAAGTCCATTTTCAAGTGAAAAGATAAAACATAGTTTAAAAGGACACTTAGTCCTAAATAGATAGTAAACAAAGTTTTGAATCCTAAGGGATAATCGAGGTAAATTAAGGAGAAAATGAGATCAAAATAATTACAAGGAGACTAAATATGTCCCCATATCATGAAAATAAATCATAGATAAGGTCTTAAATAGATGCCTATAGTTCACAGTCTTAAACCCTATAGACAATTTTTGTTAACATGTTTGTTTGAAGTTTTGATGAAGATGGAAGGTCTATGCTTGGAGTTAAGGGATAAATTTTAGTAAAAAGTATCATTTCCACTTGGATAACCCTATAAAATAACTATTTTTGATGATAAAAGAGGTGAATTCCCCCTTGTTTTGTCTCAGATAGGGGGCACTTTCCCCATACAAGAACCTTACAGTATTGAAAGAGGGTGGTAAAATAATGAGCTAAGGGATAAGGTAACCTTGTATAATGATGTGAAAAATATATAACACACATGAATAATCATGTTAAATATCTTAGAGTAAGGATACCTAATAGGGGAGATTAAATCACTCTAAAGTTGCACTCAGACTTACTAGGAAAGGTTTAGGCCTAGTGCCCAAATTGAGAGTCCATTACCCTTTTAGCATGAGTTAAGATATAAAACATATTAAAACATGTTTATGGGGTTAATAAAGATATTTTAAATCTATTTGGAGATAAGTAAAATCAACAAAATTCACTTTGAGTTTCAAAGACAAATTCAAACCTATAGAAACAAAGAAAATAGCTCGATAGGGAAGTTTTGGAATATTATATCTTTCATGATGTTTTTCATGGGGGGAAGAGGTGTTTAGGAAATTTATAAGGGGTATTTAATAAACAAACTTGTGTAATTTTTTTTTAATTCCAACATCTCAACTTTATGATCAAAGCTTAAGGGCCTAAACTACTCAAAAATCCTTGAAAACCCTTACCAAGGACCAGTTTGTGAAGATGGAGTTTGATATGCACTTTAATGGACCATTTTTACTAAAATAGATATTATAAATTGTATAATACTTAGTTATTATACTTAAAATTATTTTTCATTATACATATTTGTACATATGGGGGTAAAAATGGGGTTTTTAATCACCATTTCATGTGTTTTACAAGTTATAGGACATTACAAGAACTAAAAATCATATGGATGTAAATCATAAGACTTAATATAAATATAAATATCACTATAATTCCTTGAAATATTTTCTAAGTGTCTCATCCATGTTATTCAACTCTGCCACTCAAAACTGACCTAATGAACAAGCTAGTGAAGAAGATAAAATCTTCAAGTGGGGTGATTTTAAGATGTGTCTGATGTTTCTAGGGCCATTCAGGTCCTTAAAATTTGTAATTAACTGAATTCCATGTATTTTTATGTACAAATGAATCCAAGTTTAAGGCTAAGTGTGTAGGGTGCATGGAAGGGTAGTTTTCTAGACAATAGATGAGGATGGCTCACTTTTAGGTGATTCCAAAAGACTGGGAATGAAACCAATACATAGAGAGGAATGTATGATGTTCCTACCCTAAATCCCAATAATTTATCCTAGTTTTACTTAGTTATAGGATGTTCAAGAAACTCTAATCATGAAGGCAATTGTTCTGAGCCAGTTGAGAAATTTTCTTACCACTTTTCATGAAGTTTTTGACTTGGATTGACACTTTTTGAACCTAACATTACATGGTTCATCCCATAACCTCTCTAAATTAATAATTAACTCCTTGGATCAGCTTGAAAAGTGTGCTTATTACCTTTGGACTTCACTCTTCTACTCTCTCTCATAATTTCTATAAGAACTAGCCATTTTGGCATTGTGGGGATGTTACACCTAAGTATGGAAAATCCCTACTAATTTGTATAAATTTTTATCAATTAAATGACAAATTATTACCTCTTACATGACTTTTCATAGTGTGATTTACTTAAATGTTGAATTTGCCTAGTGAAGACTATGGATTCCTTAGTAAGTTGTCACAATCTCTCACCTATTTACAACTTCTTGCAGGGCAATTAAGTGTTCTAGGAAATTTTCATGGTTTAAGTGAGTTATCCTATAAATTATTTCCCTCATATGCCTCTTTTCTATTCCTCCTAGCTTTGAACATTCATCCATAACCTCACAATGTAACATTGATGCAAGAAGACATAAATTAGAGACTGTATGTTTAGTTTGTCCTTTGATTTCAAGTATAATATGCATATTATTAGATGTCATAAGTAAATTTGTTGTATCACCTCCCTTAGATTAGTTTTATTTCATTTATCCTTCTCCCTTTTCATCCCCAAAGTTAGTATTATTTGCAATCCTAAGTGGTACATCAAGTGAGCTAGCCCTATCTAGAGACTCACCTCATTCTGTAGGCTACTCATAAGCCTAGAGGTAATTACATTATGCCACTTAGATAATGAGATATTTTTCATCTCCTCAAATGGTGAAAATCCAAGTGACATTATTTTTTGGCATGCCTAATGGGACTCTTATTCCAAGAGTTGGAAGAATTTTGGTGTTGTCCTACAACACATAAGCCTTTGGAGACATCTATTAAAGCATTAATGGTGACTTCTAAGCTATATCAGATGTTCAAGTATCCCAAGTGATCCTTTTAAGATTGTTGGTAACTTTTTATATTATGTTCTTGTGTCCTAATGAAGTTTCATGGCTGACCTTGGTGTTGAGTATAATTTCACACAAGTCGGTGAGACCTTCCAAGCTTATGGCATTCCCTATGAATATGATCAAGTTCTTAACAAAACCTATCATGAAGTGTATCATCCAAAATATGGTTATTTTTAGCATAAATATGATTATATCCATCCCATATATGATTCCTACTAGTCATATAGCCAACTTTATCCATGTCTTGCTCTTAGTCAACCTAGCCACTCCTCAAGCCAACCCATTTCCAACTTCAAGAAGAGACTCTTGGATTATTAGAGATATATTTTAGGTCTTGATACTATTAGGGGATATGGATAGAATATGCCTAATCATTCCATCCATCAAGTGATAAATGCATTAGATCTAGTAAAAAAGGAGTGGATACATATTGAGAGAGCCAATTGGCAAAGGCTCACAAGTGAGATGCTAGATGTGATGGTTTGATTAAATCCTTAGAGGATAAACTTAGAATTCATGAAAGGAAACCTCACCAGACCTATCAACCTTCATATCCACTTCCCCAAGTTTCCTATCAGCCATACATGACTGCTATTAATGAGCCAAATCAAGTCTATCAAAATTATCCTTTTCCTAATCAATTAGAGGAGAGAGTTGAAAAGAGAAATCTTGTGTTTGAGGCAAATCTTAATAGGAAAATTGTGTTGGCTAACATGCATATGAAATAATCCATGTTGTAAGAAAAGGAATTATATTTCAATCCCTCATTTCCCTCTCGTAATACATCCCCACCACTTCAAAAAGAGACTCATAATCCTAACATACTAAGCTAGAACAAGATACTAGAGTCATGGGGAAAGAAGGAAGATAGAAGCTTTGTCAAAGAGTGTGAAGTGAAGAATGGATTTGATCTGATCCTTTGCAATTCTATCCCACCCTTCCTAAAGAATATTCTTATGTTCCATGGCAGCCCTCATGTAGTCCATGTGCTCATGATGATTCCTATTACCTTTAAGAAAATCTTTTCCAAGAAAACCTAACCAAGTAAATAGAGGAGTTAGAAGAAAAGATGAAATTATTAAGTCAAGGTGTGATCGAAGGTTTATACCCAAAGAATATCCTATGTATAAACACATCCCATCTCCCCTTCCTCAAGATCTTCCCAAAGAGCCTCTTACTTTGCATTCTCAATCTGATTTTGAGCTCTATGTTCCACCTCCACCAGCTAGATCATTTTCCCCTCATCCTATCACCCTTTGCCTTGATGGACCTATGGTGTGGGAACCTATAGAAGAATAATTGGTATAATAAAATTTAGAACTCTCATTTGAAGAGACTATAACTCCTTGGTAGCCTCATTGGGCTAGGTTATTAGATTTCAAGATTCCTAGTCTTAGTATCACCATGAAGGAAGTTGAAGATCTTTCAGCCCTTGACAAATAAGATCAAATTATGATAGCTGAGTTTCAATTTGAAATCCCTTAATAGGTCTTATGTTAAATCTCCTTATTTGGTTGATAATGAAGAATGATTTATTTGTGGCAAAGAGGAAATCTTGGAAGAAGAGCCTATCTTGATAAGATCAAGTGAAGATGAACAAGCTTAATTCATGGCTGATCAAGAAGACCTCATGAGAAATTATGAGGAAGATATTACCATAGGGACTCCCCTTGGTGAACAAAAATATAATTCACAAGATTTTGGTTCCATTTTTTAGGGGATGTGTATCCATGAGGAAGGTGACTAAGACTTGAAGAAATATATACATGAAGAAGACTCCATGTTTGATCATGAGTTTGTGGATGATCATTTTAAGATTGAAGAGGTAGTGGTTCTAAAGGATGAAGAAGACAAAGGTGATTGGCAGCTACAAATAGAGCTATTTCAAGAGATTGAAGATATTTTCCAAGTTGAATACCAAGTGATTGACAAGGTAAATAAAAAATCTTCCTTAAAGGACAATGTCCAAGATTGGAAAGAATTTACAAAGCTACTTGACGAGATAGAAGAACTTTCAATTAAGAGGAAGCCAAATCTTGTTGAAAGCACTATAGAAGAAAATAATGTATGCCTTGTTGAATCGGTACCACTTGATAAGATCTTGATATTCAATATATGCATAAATACCCTTAAGATAGGGAAACACCATATAATACTCCTTTAGGAAGGAATAACTCCATAATGTATCTTTGAGGGGACAACCTCCAATATCCTCTTACAATAAAAGACTCAATACTTACTTCATAACTTTAGCATGATAATCATCTCCTATATATAAACATCTATCTAACCCATGGATGGGTAACCTCCTAATCCCAATGTAGGTTGACCATTACCAAATGTACTAATTCCATAAGTTACTCCGTTATCCTAATATATTGTACCCATATAACCAACTAAGGGAATGTATGACATATGTCAGCATCTCCATCAACCCATATACATTAATATATCATATCCCTAGGTACATAGAAATCACCATTAGAGGTCATAGTTTAAGGATCACATGAAAATTTTGAGGTTATTTGGATGCAAGAGGAGTTCATTTCCTTGGTCAATTTATTTATATATTTGTGGTTCTCATTGAATATCATTCCAATGAAGTTGGTAAATGTTATGAAAGAGTTGGAGGCATTAATGTTATAATTAAAAAGGCTACATGCCTCATTCAATCCTCCATGTCATGAAGCAATAATATTCTCAATATTTCCCTTTGATCCACGGGAGGTATGTTCATTTTTAGTTGTACATAATATTTTTTTCTTTTCTTCCCCTAAATGCTTTGAGAACATGTGTTTACTTTGTTGGTATGTGTCTTTTGCTTTGTGTGGTTGAGGTAATAACTAGTGTCTTGTCTTGATCAAATATTTGTGTTCAGTGGTCAAAGTCTCTTGTTTGTCTCAATATTTATATGACTCTTAAGCCCAATGAAATGATAAGGCTACTAGTCTAGTTAGTATATCAAGCATACTACCCCTATGAGTCACCAATTTGTTGACCAGATTTGACTTTTAAGTCAAACTAGGGCACCCTTAGTAAAATTTTTGAATTTTTAAGTCTATAAAGGGATATAATATATTTTCATGATATTTTTATAGGTTAATTGATGTCAAATAATGCTATATTATCTTTGGTCAATTAGTTTTTATGTCCTCATATCATTTTTGGGTCATTTAAGGGGTCAAAATAGTGTATTAAATGCTTTATATAGGTTTATTGCAAAATTTACAAGTGTAAAAAATGATGTCATGCTCCATGTGTGATTATAAGTCTTAGATAACTAACATTACTAAAAATATGGTAGGTTGTTTAGAGAAAAGGCAGTTTTCTTGGTAAATGTAGAGAAAATGGCACTTATACAACCTCTTTGAGAAGTGTGCCACTTGGAAAAGGGTGAAATGTGAAATTTTAGATTCCCCACACTCATATACATTATTTATTTGATATAGAAGTTCCATTTTGAGGCTAAAACCATTCTGCTCTTTTCTTGGATTTCTAGACACACTAAAGTGACTTGCAAGTTTTTGCTTGGTATGGTCAACACAAGTAGTTTAAGGACAAATGATCTTGGGTTAAATTTTAAAATTAGATACATTAATTTTCATATAAATAAGATTTATAATGATCAACTTTGATTTATGAATAATCTATTTGAAGTTGACTATTCAAATCTACCTATCAATCTATGCATCCTTTAGGTTTTAGTCTTATTTTAGAAAGTTAATACAATCTAGCTACTGAGATTGATTATAGAGCATGTTGGATTCCTTATCCAATTATACACATACTTTGTTTTATGTTTCATGAGGTTTTCATATGCTAATCATCTCAATTTGTAGGAAGAAACACTTTTTTGAGTTGTGGATAGTTTTCACCATTTTCAAAAGTTTTATGCTTTGTCAATGGATTTAGAGGGTTGTGTTAGATTAATATACATGTTTTAAAAGTATCATTGAATTAAATTTTCACCTTTCATCCAAGTCTACTTGATTTTCATAGTTTCATCCCATTCATCACACCAACCAGTCATTCTAGAGACCCCTACCTGCTCTTTTCCATGTGTATACAAGTGTTTACAGGTTGAAAAAGGATGGTCTAAAACTAGTTTCAAGGTGTCCAAGGATGAATATCATGATTTTTAGGATTTTAATTATAATTTGTTTGTCTTGAAACTATTCAACATCATGTTTTGATAGACTTCCTACCTTGCTTGCATAGCACATCCCAAACATTCACCTGCAGGGCCTTGATGACATCATACTTAGCAATGAAAGGGTAAAAGGCATTTAAAACTTATAAGTATTGATATAATATAATTTGTATGCTTTATGTAACCATATAAATTTAATTTTCATATAATGTTTCATACTATCCATATCTAGCTTATTGTTGGTATGCCAAAGCATCCACCTACAAGTGGTTGAGTAGGTTACCAAAATTATCTTATGAAAAGATAAAAACAATTGAGGACTTACTTGAGGTTGGGATATATTCTATAGGTCATTAAAATATCATATAAGTTTCTTAATGGAAATAATAAGTGTGAAATAATGGTTGGAGGTAGATGAGGGAGTTCAAGAAAGGTTTCTCTAAAAGTGCAAAATATATATCTAATAGGTTTTGTGGATATTCCATAACATGTTTGCAAAGGATTTTAAAACATATATATTAGATGACCTTAATTACCCTAGTATAGACTATGTCCATGCCAATAATTAAGTCCAAAGGATAAAAGAAGATAGGCTATTTGAGACCTCAAACCTACCTAAGAAAACACTGAAATACTTTATTGAAGTCTATAGGCTTGTAGGGGAAAATGACCTTTCGTTACTTTGAGGGAGAAAAATTGAGAATATAGTTATGAAAAATAGTTTTAAACTAGTGATACGAGATCAAATTAAATTAAATAAATCAATAAAGAGTTAAGAAATTTTCCTTTTCAATCTTTGACTACAGATAGGTGTCCCTTGTATAGATAATGCACCTATAATAGGGCCTTAAAAATTGAGTTTCTCAATCAATAGGAAATGAGATAATGTTATGTGTAGGTATGGTTATAGAGAAATTATGATGAATTAAGAATGAGAGGAAGGTTTTGTAACCTCAAATTTTTTAAATTGAATCCTTTATCATCATGAATAATCAAAGTTGAAACACAAACACCTATACGTAGGACCTACAGTA
Organism: Torreya grandis; assembly: GCA_037957365.1. Lineage (NCBI taxonomy): Eukaryota > Viridiplantae > Streptophyta > Pinopsida > Cupressales > Taxaceae > Torreya > Torreya grandis. Next base: position 298,385 of record JARHVA010007939.1, on the reverse strand, counting down.
GGGTAAGGAGTCTCAATCAGAAAGACAGTGATCTAGTTTGATGCCTTAGTGATGCTTGAATACATCCAAGGAGAGTGAAGGTATAATCAGATGATTTGTGACTTAAATTGGAAGGGAGAGTTTCCAAGCATCATCATCAAGCCCAAATGAGATAGCATACACCTATAAGGGTATTTAAGTCAGAGGATAATGAAATACCTTGTTTTGAAAAAGTTCATAAAAAATATAATTAGAGGATATAATGGTGAGGAATCCTATGAATAAATTCTCTATCAACCATATTAATTTTCATAAACTCTAAGCATTGTGTTAAAAGTTTACTCAAACATCCTAGAACCCCTATATACAACCTACAGTTAAAATGACTATGTAACAAGCAGTGAGTTAAGAAAAGTGTCCTAAATGATGAACCAAGGTCATGAAAATGAACAAATTGTCCTAAAATTTTATTAATGACCTTGGAATATGTGAATTTCCCCTACTCATTACCTATAAAGGCCATTTTCAAGTGAAAAGATATAACACATTTCAAAAGGACACTTGGTCTTGAATAGATACCAAATAGATTTTTGAATCCTAAGGGGTAATCAAGGTAAATTAAGGTGAACATGAGATAAAACTAATTCCAAGGAGCCTAAATATGTCCCCATATAATTAAAATCAAGCATAAATAAGGTCTTAACTAGATGCCTATAGTTCACAATCTTAAACCTTGTAGATAATTTTCCTTAACAAGTTTATTTAAAGTTTTGATGAAGTTGTAAGGTCTATTATTAGAGTTAATGGATAAAATTTTTTAAAATTAATACTTGACACTTTTAAACCCTATTAAATACTTAGTTTTGATGAGAAAAGAGGGGAATTTCCCCCTATTTTATCTCAGATAGGGGACACTTTTCCCATATAAGAACCCTACAGTTTTAAAAGAGGGTGGTAAAATAATGAGATAGGGGATAAGATAACCTTGTATAATGATGTTAAAATATGAAAAACACATGTAACACCAATGTAAATATATTATAGGAATTATATATAATAGGGGAGTCTAAAATTCTCTAAAGTTACTCTCAGACTTACTAGGTAAGGCTTAGACCTAGTGCCCAAATGGAGAGTCCATTACCATTTTAGCATGAGTTAATATCTAAAACATATTTAAACATGTTTATGGGGTGACTAAATATATTTTCAAGATATTTTGAGCCAAGTAAAATTATCATAAGTTACCATGATCTTTAAAGACAAACTCAATCATGTGGAAACAAGGAAAAGAGCTTGATAGGGAAGTTTTGGAATTTTATATCTTTCATGATGTTTTGCATGGGGGATATAGGATTTTAGGAAAGTTATAATGGGCATTTAATAAGAAACGTTTTGAATTGTTTTGTAGTTCTAATTTCCTAACTTTATAAAAAAAAAAGCTTAAGGGCTTAAATTGCTCAAAAACCCTTGAAAACCCTTACCAAGGACCAGTTTGTGAAGATGAAGTTGGAGATTTACTTTAATTGACTATTTTGAACACAATATATATTTAAACTTGTATAGGACTAAGTTAGGCTAATTCAAATTATTTTTATTTGTACAAACTTGTATGGATGGGGGTAAAAACAAGGTTTTTATCACTATTTTATGTGTTTTTTAGGTTGTAGGAGGTTTCAAGAGGTGAAAATCATATAGATGGAAATATTTATAGTTAATATATCTCCTAATATCACTATAATTCATTGAATCAACTCTTAAGTGTCTCAACTAGGTGATTCAACTTAGCCATTCAATATTGGCCTAATGGACCAGTTAGTGAAGAAGATGAAAAACTTCAAGTGGGGTGATTTTAAGATGTGTTTTATTATTTTAGGGACATGGAAGGACTTTAAAATTTTAATTAAATCAATCCCATATATTTTAAATGATAACTAATGCCAATTTTGAGGCTAAGTGTGCAAGGTGCATGGAAGGGAAGTTTTCTTTGTAGTAGATCATGATGGCTCACTTCTAAGTGATTCTAGAAGACTAAGAATGTAAAAAATGAAGGAAAATAAATGTATGATGTCCCTAACATACATTAAAATCATTTATCCTATTCATAATTAGTTATATGAATTTCAAACAACTCTAATAATGAAGGTAGTTTTTTTGAGCTAATTGAGGAATTTTCTTGCCACTTTTCATGAAGTTTATGACTTGGATTGACACTTTTAGCTCCTAAAATTTCATGGTTCATCCCATAACATCTCAAAATCAAAAATTAACTCATTTTATCATATTTACAAGTGTCCTTGTGACCCTTAGACTTATCTCTTCTTCTCTCTCTCTCAAGTTATATAAGAACTAGTCATTTTGTCATTGTGGGGATTTTCCACCTGAGTATGGAAAATACCTAATCATTTGTATAAATTTTGATCAATTAAATGACTAAGAGTTACCTCTTCCATTTCTTTTCATAGTGTTCTTTACTTTAATATTGAATTTTATTAGTGAAGACTATGGATTTCTTAGCAAGTTGTCACATTCTCTCACCTATTTCTAGCTTCGTCTTGAAGGGCATGTGAATTATTTCAAGAAATGTTCATGGTTTAAGTGAGTTATCCTATTAATTAGTGACCTCATATACCTATTGTATATTCCTCCTATCTTTTCACATTCATCCATAACCTCACAATGTAACATTGATGCAAGAAGACATAGATTGGAGAGTGTATGTTTAGTTTGTCCTTTGATTTCAAGTGTAATATGCATATAGTTGGATGTAATAAATAAATTTGATGTATAAATTCCATTGTATTAGTTTTATTTTATTCTTATTTCTCCATTTTCATCCCAAAATTTATTATTATTTTTAATCCTAAGTGGTACATCAAGAGAGCTATCCCTATCTAGAGACTCACCTCATTCCTTAAGCTGCTCGCAAGCCTAGATGTGATTCCATTGTGCCACTTGGATGAGGAGAGATTTTTCATATCCTAAAAGGGTGAAAATACAAGTGACAACATAATCATCATATTTATAGTTTTAATTTATGCACCCATCAAATCCCCAATCCTTTTTCTAGTTTGCAAACTAGGCATTGTTGATAATTTGATAGAATCCATTGTATTATTGGTATAAAATTTGATCATAGACTTTAATCGATTATTATATCTCATACCTATCCTCATATATCATAATATATCAGTCCTTTATAACCACTTTGTTTAATAATCCATCCTTATCCTACATCCACATTAGCCCTCTTTATTAACCATCACCATGAAGCTAGACCCTAAACTCATCGACCAATATATAGCTACAAATAAGGATGAGATCCTCTTGTGGTTCCTCCTAATGGGTGTTCCACTTATTTAAGGTGTTTATCCCCTTAAAATTATTTCACCCCCCATCCAAGCCCCTTCTTATGAGTCTCACACCAATCCTCTTGTAAACCATCGACTACCCATTCCCAGACTAACAAAGGGTATACAATTTTGGCCACTTCGTCTATGACTAGTCCATCCACCTAGTCATGTCACCAACCATCTAGTCCAAAGTCTAATGCTTCCACCTCTAAGTCACAAAGTGAAGTTTGTGCTTATATTCCCCTTCTTATGTCCTTGAAATCCCTTTTTAAGTGACTAGTTACCATTAACATTATGGTCTATTTGCCTATCTGACATCTTGATCCCACCAAGCTTAAGCCCTCTTGGTATAAAGCAAACCAATATTATTTATATCAGCAAACTAGGGGATAAATATTAATTGATGTCAACCTTTCCAATATTATGTCCAAGACCTCATAAACCATGGTGACATAGTGATTTAGGTTGAACTAGATAAGTCAAAAATCCCTCAGTGAACAAGGAAAGGAATGCCAAAGTTCTATTATTGATCATGATCAATCCCTTTACCTTCCAAGAAAAGGCTAAGGCACTACACCTATCCTCCATGATCCCCCTATACTCAATAAATTCTCCACCAAATCTATGTCTATTACCCATGAATCTTGTCCTCATGAACCCTTTCAAGTCTATCATTTCTCCACCATCTCCTTCTCACCCATCACATCATATCCCCCATGATGAGATTCTAATTACATAAAATAAATCTTCTCTTAGTATCATTATGTTTGGTATATTAAAGTTAGCATAATATTCAACACCAATTTTATCTACATCAAGATCATGTTCAACACTAGTATATGAATCAAAATCCTCATTAAAAACATATGTTTGGATCCTAATCAAGATGATGATTTCATAATAGATTTCTTATAAGCTTCATCTATTGAATATTATTCCAGTGAATCTAATCCTACTTGGGATACACCTGTTACAACTATTCATAGTAATACTTTTGTTAACCTTGAGGATATATTCTTCAATGTAAAAATTGGGTCTCTTAGACACCCCTCTAAATACTATATTTCCCCATCACCACTCATTGAACTCATGATATCATTTCCACCACCTTCATCCATCATAAACCCCTTTCTTCCCATCAATGATCATTTAGTCACCCCCATAGGGATGAACAGGAAAATTCATCATTAGACTCTTTCCCAAGTAATATAATTACCATAAATATAAAAGTCCAAGACCATATTCCATAAATTGATAATAATCAAATTATATTTTATCTTGTAAGTCCAAATCAAGAAGATTTAAATCATTAGCCTAATAGAAACACATCTCCCAAGTGAAGCCCAAAATAAGGCACTAGGGTCATATCAAAGTCAAAATAATGCTTCAAGTCAAAAATCAATCTCCTCTAGTGAAGCCCAAAATTAGGCACTAGGGTTAGTCAAAATAAAATCCAATCAAAAATTAAAAATAACAATAAAGGTACCATTTGTATAGCTGATAATCCATTAAATAATTGGATCAAAGATGAACCATAAAGTCAAAGCATCTTGGATCTCCTTCAATCTTCTATCAATTTACACCAATAAAATGTATAATATCCAACATCTCCAATGATGTATGCAACTATTGGTCCTAATTTTATATCATCTATCATACCATCATATTATGATCTTGTCATCCCATCAAGTCCTACCATCCATTCTAGTCCATTACTCCCCTATCCACATCATGACCTAATCCAATCCATGTCCCACATCATGCACCTAATAAATATCACCTCTCTTAGGAATGACAAAGACACCTAGTCTAGATATCTAGAGGAGTCTCCATCTAGCATTAGTGAAGGTCATGTGGACTCTAATATATTTAGCCATGATAACAAGATCCTAGCATCATCTTTATTTAGAATAGGTGTTAGCTAAAAATTGAACCAATGTCTTTATCATGCATCTTGTACCCATGTATAATAAATTGAGATGCCCAATATTAAAAAAAATCATTCATCCAATGGTGAAAACTAGTTTTTTGGCACCTTGGGAAAGTACCATGATGAAAACTAGTTTTTGGCATCATGGTAAAATAATCAATTATCCATATTATACCTCCACACTTGGGGGTAACATTCATCCATCCATTTTAATCCATCCATACTTATATCATCCCTCATTTATTGTGTCTATATAACCCATATGCATCATCCTTATCCATCTTATCCCTTAGTACGTTATTCATACCCATCATCTTCCATCATATCACATTCCTTCCCATCTTGAAATTATATAAGGAAGTGGAAGGTGTCTTGAAAAATATTTTAGAATCATCTTAGCATATCCTCCAATAAACACTTAGGCAATTAAAAATTTGGTTCCTTCATAATGTGGTCATTGGCACTCCCTATTCCCTTCTTCCTTAGTCTTCCTCCCCTTTTTTGTATCACCCTCATCCTTTTTTTCATCCCATCCATCATTCAATCCATCCTCATCATGGTTGTTAGGCATCATATTCCCTTTGCTAGTAACCCCATTTATATAGTGTACATACATATCTCAAAAATCCCTAAAAATTGAAATATGTTAAAAACCCTAAAAATCATAAAATTTAAAAAAGCCAAAAATAGTCCATGGTGTCTTGTATTATACCTAATCCCCTAGTTGCATCTATCTCCATGTAATTCATCTTTCATCACAAGTTTTATACATCTCTTATTTTCCCATTCCCATCTTTGGATACAACATTCAATCTTGGAACCAAATTTGAGTGGACTCTCATCCATTTAATTCTTTTATCCTTTTGACAAGGTGTTGTTAACACACATAATCTTATCAAATAATTTAATTTAGAACCCATCACTTCCCTATCATTTCCTCTTCATACCTATCTCCCATTCAATCACTTTTTTTCTAGTATGAAAGGTATTTGATCCCATCACTTCCCTATCATTACCTCTTCATACCTAGCACCAATCCAATCACTATTTTACTATTATTAAAGGTATTTAATCCCATTATTTCTTAATATTTTGGCTAGATTGGACTCTTACAAGGTTTTATCTATTGGTAATCCTTGGTCCTCTTTTCTAAATCACCTTACTCAACCACTTTTTGATTTGATTCTAAGACCAAATCAGTAATCAAAGACATTATCACACTGCATCACGTCATCCATAATTTCATCCTAAAATAGGGGTGAATATAGTCTATATCCATCCCAATCCTTATCTAGGCTCTCATGTCCAAATTCTCATCTCATTAATTATCCTAATCCTCATCCATATCCTCGTATATATCCTTACTCCATCCTAAATCATAATCATCATTAGTCTCTTCTAAATCTAATTCTATCCCAAGTCCACAATCACATCATGATCACTCTAATCTAACCCATCACTTAGTCACTCATCCCATCTTTAGACAAGACTATGTGACATTTCATGTACATACTTGTGTGTTCTACTTGCATGCTCTATGTTGTTTAACTTATGTTCGTCATGTATATATCTTGTTTGTTTTATGTTTTTATCATGTCAATTTTTGTATATGGGGTAATGAATGACGATGATTTTTGGTGCCCTTGAGGATGCAGAGTTCACTACTTTCCCATTTCATGTACTTCAGCATAATTTCCTCTTGATCATGCTTATATCATGGGTCATACTACCAAGTGACATATTTATCATATTGTTTGGACTATGATGAGCCTTATGATAGATATGATGGCTTGATCACTAGTACTCTCATAATTCATCTAGTCATTTAATCATCCTTATTTATCATCACTAATATAATCCTCTCAACCCATTAAACTAATCCTCATAATCCTAATCACATTATTTGAGTCATATCTTATAATCACTAACATCATCATCTAATCACTCATCATATTAATCATCATCCTCTATCCTCTAATAAAAATTACATTGGCATAAGGACTTTTTAGACTATGTAGGCAACACTTAGTCACATAATGTGCCTAAGGATAGCTCAGACACTATCTCCTCTTTCCCCATCATCATCATCATCATTTGTCCTCACATATATATTGTATTTCATCATCCCAAGTCTTGAATCAATCAAATCCTTAAGCTATAATATCAATCCTTCATCAATCAATATATTGATCAATCATCATCCTTTCAATCATCTCCCTAATATTTTCATCAATCTCCTACACCTATCGATTAGGCTTGATAAAAATCATTGCATCCATCTTTTTTCATCTATCATTGATTGGTCAGTCAATTATAACTCTCTTGCATATGTCATTTATAGAGTCATAATTATTAATCGCATTATGTCTCATTAATTTGATGTAATTTAGTCATGTCTTTTGGTCACTCAATCATATTGTTGGTTTTTTATCATCACCTACATCATATTGATCAATTTAGCTTTGAGTTATAGCCATCATTAATCCTATCAAATCATCATCTTATCCTAGCCTATATCTTTCCCTTGCATGCAACCTTGATTTGGATACATAAAAATTTTGTGGTATTTTAATCTTACCATCATCACATTATGGTTCATTCCTCATTGGGATGTGTTGGCAACCATGACATAATAATCTCTATTCCTTGTGTATGTATCTTTGATAGGGGCATCAATAATTTTCATCTCATTACTCAAGTAAAATCCCTCTTCTTCTTAATATTCTATCCCACATTTAGCATCCCATCCCCTAGTCTATCCATTTAATCCCACCCCTTACTTCTTACTTTGAGTGGCCATCCATCTCATTTTTCCTTGCATATCCCCTCGAGGGGGCATCCTATCATACTAACATCATCAACTAATCCATGATGAAATGGTTTTTATTTGTAATACCATTGCTCTCTCTACTTTGTCTACTCAAATTTAGATTTTAAAAAGGGGAAAAATGTATGCACCCAAATTTTCTCACTTCATTTAATGTCACTAATATTATTATTAGTTGATACTAATTTTATTTATTTCATTTATTCTAATTTATCTTGCTAATATATCCCCCCTTCCTAGTAATTTATCTAATATCACCATTTATAATCATTCACTAACCTTATTTTATCCCACTTCATCATTAATTCCTTTAAAACATCCCTTAATCCTATCCTAATATATCTTGTTCATTATTTGGGAATTTTAAATTACCATGATCCACCTAACCACCTACTAAGCTTATTTCTTCAATCTCCTACATCTCTAGTCCATAATTAACCACCTAATCCCTATCTAATCTCACATATAATCATCATTAACCCATACAAAGATTATAGAATTCTCCAATTCTAAAATCCTCTCTATTTTCACCACTCCTCTCTAGAAACCTCTAAATCTAGATGCTTCCAAGGAATAAAAATTCCTTCGACAATCCTCATCCCTTGATCTCCCTTATCCAAATTCGAACCTCCACAATTGATCTATCCCTCTAAAATATATTTAAATAAGCCCAATCATCCATTGGAACCAATTAATAGGTTTAGGAAGTCTCCATGCCCAATAAATCTATCATCAACAATCCTTGAATCATTCCATCATTATGTTCAATTTTTGAGTCTAAGGTAATCAATCTCATCCTTTATTTTAATCTATTTGATCATGGTTTAAAGCATTTAGCTTTAGGATTTAAGTTTAGGATTTAATAGTTTATTCATATAATTGAATTTAGTCTTAATGCCTCTAGAATTTACCTAGTAGTTTCATGTTTGAGCTGTTTAAATTACATAGTTTAATCCATTATCTCAAATTTTAGGCTATGGTATATAGTCTAGTTTACTTATGTTTTCTTTGTGTTTCCTGAGTGATTGATATCACATGTGTGTGTTTTTATTTATTTTTGTCTTTTTGTCTTTATTTATGTGTGTTGTGAATGTAAATTAGTTTGTTGTCTCATGTTCAAAGTATGTTCAAGTCTAGAACTAAGGGCAATAGACTCCATTTATTAGTGGACATGCAAAGCTACTGGTCTTATTAGCATTATAGGCATGCTAACCTTATGAATTGCCAAAAATATTGACTAAATTTGACCCAAAGTCAAATTGGTCACCCCCTATAAATTAAAACTTGTCATGGTCTTGTGATGTGTTTATGGCATGCTTATATGGTTCCTAGAGTCTTCATATAACCTTGTTGGCATGGTTTAAGGTTAGTTTGGTGAAGTTAAGGCAATGTCATATTTTTGTTTTATAGTGGTATAGGCATGTAATTGAAAGATAAGGAATGTTCAAGATATTTTATAGGTGATTATGTGTTTATTATTGTCATTTTATGTCTTAAATATCTTATCATTACATATCATGGTGTTTTGAAGTGTTTAAGGTTCACTTGTAGTCTTAGAGGTGGTAAATATGCATGAAAATGTGATTTTGTCTAAAATTAATGTATTTAAAAAGTCTCTAAAGAGATAAATACATAAAATACCCCTTCAAAAGATCTTAGATTAGATACACAACTACCACACTTATTAGCATGTCAAATAAAGATCATAATCTTATATTTCAACACCATCTTAAGGAGTTAGATAAGTTGTATAGAAGTTTATAAGTCACATGAAAGTGAAAAGAGCTTCCCCTTGAGATTATAAAGGTCAAAAAAATCTTGGAATGAAGTTTGAAATATCATAGTTGCATAAAACCATTTCTCTCTTCCATCACTTCATTTATAAGTTAGTGAAGGCCAAATTCAATCATATGGTACATGTCATAAAAGTAGAGTTGTGGGATAATATTTTAGAAAAAAATTTGGACCCCTATGGGATTCCAATTTTAAGAATTTTCATAGAATCAGTATACTCAGATTTATGAACAATATTGAAGGAGCCAGAATACTTTTTAAAGGATCAAATCCCCATAGTCTAAGTTTAGAGAAATTCCAATGCAAAGTGTGAACTCATAAATGCATGAGACTAGTTGGAGTGAGTTTTTAGATGTATTTAAATTCCTCACACACATTTATTCATCATGGTGTCACATGTGGATGGTCTTTTGATAAGAAAAGTCTCTCTTGTGTATTATCTACAAATGAATGGAAATTTTTATGTGTTTCTAAGTTATTCAAGTGGTTTGATTAATTTAAGTGATTATTCATGTTATTATAATCTACTTTTAATCCATTCATGTATTTTATATCAGATAGATATTCCATACAAGATTCACAGGGTCACATCTTCATTCACCATCTTGAACTGTGTTCTATGTGTTTATGCACAATATGGTGATTTGAGTAGTTGAATATGAATTTCAAGGATATCAAAGTTTTTTTTCTATTTAATGTGTTACTGTAATAATAAATGTGGTATTTAAGTCTATATTATCCATTCATATTGTACTTATCAACTCCCAAGCACAAAGTCATAGTCTTCATCCTTTATAGGCCTATAAGTCTGCAATTTCATGGAAACCCAATGGTGTCAATACTCAAGTTGAAGGTATTAGACATGAATAAAGGTAATGGATTCAATTTAAAGAGGTCAATTTATTAGTGAGGTTTATAAATCACCTAGAGCCAAAGGGAGTTAAAAAAAACTCTCCCAAATATGCACCTACAAATTGTGTAGATAGTGAAGGTAGAGAATCCAAGGATGAAGATACCTTGAGGATGCCAATGATCCTATAATGAAGTGAGAAAAAAAGTATTAAAGATTTATCCATTGTAAGATAGAGATGGTGTAGTGATAAAGGCTTAATTTAAGACCACTACACTCAGAAATCTCAAGACAACCACCTATAATTTATTAGGAGAAGTTCCTTTAAATAGTAAGGTTGATGGAAGTTTAGAGATTTAAGAAATAAAAGCATATCATGGCATAAAACATATCATGATAGAGTCATTTGGGAATATAGGGGGTGATGGGAGAAGGCTAAGAAAACTAAAACACAATCAAACTATCCAAATATGCACCTACAACCAGTATTGGAAGTGTGCCTTAAACAAGTCAATGATGGTAACGTCTAGAGTTTCAAGATAGTAATAGGGTTTTGAGATAGGAACAACATAAATAAAATAAAATGAAGAGGTTTGAGTTTTGAAGGTCTTGGAGACCTAAGAAACTATAAACCCCTAATACATAGTCAAACTCCCTATTGAACACCTACATCTACTCATTTAAGATTGGTCTTGAGATAGGGGATGATAGTGAAAGTAATAAGTTTTAAAGGTTTAAAGGGATTTCCAATTACATAGTTAACATGATTGATTTTGATAATTTTAATGTTAAAAATAGGATTCCTAGAACACCAAATTTGTAGACCATTCTCAAATGAACAAACCTAGGCAGATACATAGACCTATAGGTCTATTTGGATGACTCAAGGACTCTATCAAAACCTAATAACAATGGTGTGTGATTTTTTGAAGTATATGATAAAATAAAGTTATAAAGTGATGAAGGACAAATAATTTTTTATTAGAGAGTAGATAAAATACCAAATAAAGATTATAGTCTTCACATAATCCTGCCTACTCTTAAGAATTTTGTGTTTGTTTGAAAGGAGAGTAACAAAGATCTTAAGGATATTTGATTTTTTTTAAAGAGATTATTTAGGTTAACAACTCCTTGAAGATCAAGGAGACCTTAACAAATACTATAATAATTGAAACCCCTGTATACATAATCCTACCTAAGACTCATATAAGGTTACTTATTTTTAAGAAGTTTAGAGATTGTAGAGAGATATGAGGAGAGTAATGTAATGGAATGGGATTTTATGGTCATAAAAATATTTCCATCAGACCTTATAAATAGTAAACAAATAATGGAATCATATGTATACTCTATTCTAAACCCTACACAGATCTGAGTACATATATAGGCTTCCATAGGTAGACCTTAAGAGATGGTTAGTGAAGAGATGCCAATTGAAGTGAAGTTGATATTTGGAGACATTTATAATGTGTTGAATTATATATATAAACATTTTATGATATCTCAAAATTACAACATAGAGAAATAAGTGGATACATATACATACAGTCAACTAGGGTATATTGGGTAGGTTGGTTCAAAAACCCTAAGCCTAAGTAAATTGATTGGTTGGAGACCTATCAAGAGAAAGGTGATATTAAAAACATTGACATAAGATAAGTTGTACGTATTAAATATTTTTATACCATTTGAAACTAAGGACCAATTAAAAACCACCTACAAACCTCAATTTTTCTCAACCCTCATAGAATGGTCATTACCAAATTGAGAGGCTAGCTTATTTTTCTTAGTATGGAACACAGGTATGGAATGGGACATTTTTCACCTAGGGGAAGCTAAATAATATAGTTAAATTTTATTTTATGGAATTTTTTAGCGGTTTCATGACCTGAGTTGTATGAACTATCGTTAAGAACTCAGAGCACTTTCAGGATGCCTAAGATAGCCATATGGGCCCGATGAGAGAGAATCAAAGTTATATGCCTCCAAATGGATTATAAAACTTATAAATGACCAAAAAAATGTTCAATACTCCCATAATAATCACCCCATTCCATTGGAATATACTTGCATATACAAGATTGTATAGAATAGACTTAAAAAGATTAATTTTTGTTAGAAGATAGATTCATACAAGTTTTCAAATCTTAAAATTTGGAATGGAGAAAAAGGAAGAGGTTTTATAAGTGAATAAGACACTTATTTGTGTTTTATAACATGTGGAGATCCTATAGAGCCATTTTTTAGTCTCTTGGTAGGGAGGCCTAATTGAGGCCGAGTTAGGAGAGAAAAGTTGCAAAAGAGGACATCTTGACTCTTTCTTAGATCATAAAATTGAAATTGGAGATGTAAGGCCTTAACAAGTAATTTAATATGCCCTTATATTCTCAAAATATTTCATACAACTCCCTACACAAGGAGGTTTGTATGATTCTAGGGCTACAAAGAAAGAGGCTTAATTGAGGCTTTTGGTAGAGAATGAACTATTGGGGCTAGTTTAAGACCTTAAAAATTATTTTTTTAGGACCAATATGATATTAATAGACCATACATGAAGTTTTTATGATCTGAATAAGAAGAAACCAAGTTTTTACACTTATGTGCAAAGATGGCCTAAGGAGATGAAGAGTCCTCTAGACACCTTTCAAGAGAAAAAGGTGATGTGTCAAAAATAACCTAATGGGGACAATTAAGAGGTGTCAAGAAAAGATTAAAGAGGTAGTATAAACTGATATGACCATCAAGAAGGACACTTGTCCTTAAACATGCCAAGGCAAAGGGTAGTTTCAAGAAGCTAGTTAAGGTATCAAGCAAGCATTTCAACTCCCATACCACTTGGAGAATTAGAGCATATTTTGATGAGATACACATAAAATATTTGACCTATTGAGGTAAATAAATAAATAATCTTATTTTTTTAACTTATGGACACTGGTCAAACTCTCTCTCTCTCCTACACCCTTCTTCTTTTCTCTCACTTCTATTATATACTAAGCCACTTTTGGGTTTATAAAGATCCTCCACTTGAGTATGGTGAATCCTTGCTCATTTGAAACCTTTGATAAATAAATAATAATCTAGTTTACCTTTTCCATTATTTTTTTCAATGTGTGTGTTAGGCTAGTTGATCTTGCTAAGTGATAAATTCTCTTCCTTAGCATGTTATCCTTATTTTCATTCATATTTAGCTTTGAAAGTATTTTTTAGGAATCTTGAATCATTTTAATGAATTATTTCATAAGTTTAGTGAGTTGTCTCCCCACTAGTGTCATGTCATGACCTTGTGTTTATTCATCCTAGCTCAAGATTACTTCATATACCTTCATGAAAAATACTAGTGCAATACATAAATTTGGATTAGTGTCATGTGTAGATTAGGCTTTTGTTTGGAGTGTAATTATAATTGGTTGGTAGTGGTTAGCTTATAATTATTTCATAAACTCATTATGATAGGTTTAATTTATGTTTTGTCTCTCCTTTTTCAAGCAAATGAGTTAGTAGTATAGGTGATGAACAATCAAAGACAAATCTAGGGAGTTAGCCCTTCAATCTAGAGGTTTACCCCTAATATAAACAACCCATATGAATAGGGATAATCCAATGTTAAACTCAATTTGGAGAAGGATTTAACTACCTCTCCAAGGTTTCAAAATTGATTGACAACAATTCTCAAATCTATTTGAAACATGGTCTAAAATTTGGATGCGAATAAAAAATCCCTATAAGAGAGATAGTATTTACATCGTTCATACCATAAAATGAATATTTATAGTTAAAAACATATATTTTTTTTTAAAGTCATATAAACATTTTAGATCATAGTTTGTAATCCATCATTTGGAAGAGAGAATAGTATGCCTAGCTTGTAAACTTAGATTTTTATTTAAAGGTGTTAATAATGAAGCATTTAAGAGGATCCTTCTTGAACATGTTAGCATATAATTTTAAATACATGAAATAAAATATGAAAATTAGCAATATATTAACTCAAATAAGAACAAAATTATAATGGCTGAATTGTATAATCATTGACCTCTTTGAGGGGGAAATCTCTTTTGATCAATCTCAATACAATAAATTTGTGGATGCCTTCATTGGCCTCAAAATTTAATTCTATACTAAGTCTAATCTAAGAAACTAATATTTCCCATGAATGTGGGATAAAAAAAAATGCTCATGAGATGACTTAAAAAAGATATGCATCCATATATATTATTATACTAGCAAAGTAAAGAGAAGGGTATCATGGGTTCCTAACATCCCCTCCCTCTTAGAAAAATATTTTTCCTCAAAATGTCAAATGTGGGAATTGGTGTTAAATCTAAAATAGTGGTTCCTATGTTGCATCCTTTGGCTACATTTTGTGCCACTAAATTAAAACCTCTATGATAGAGTGGGAGAGAAGTTGGCATGTGCAGCTATCCAAGATTTCCTTTGGCTCAAGAAGGATGGATCCCTCATTATTAATATCTAGTAAAATAGTCTACACTCTAATATTTATGCCAAGAACATTTTTTAGACAAGAGACATGAAATACTAGGTGAATCGGGGAAGAAGGTGGGAGCTCCAAGTTATAAACAAATAATCCAATCTTCTAGAGAACCTTATAGGGTCTATAGAACTTAGGATCCATCTTATGATTCCCTTTGATTTTTAAGGTGGATTACTTATATGGAGATAGGCAATAAAAACCATGCCATCAACCTGAAAAGTGCACTTGGAATGTTGTTGATCAGCCTATTGTTTCATTTGATTTTGTGCCATATGAATATTGTCACATAAGTTGCTAAGGATTTGATCCTGAGTTTGGAAAATCATGTTGATCACTTGAACTAATGAACTACTAGGGGTGTACAAAAGGAGCACTAGTGGTTCTTGACCATAGACTACTTCATGCAAAGTAATTTTAGTTGAGGTGTGGTAGGAGCTATTGTACCACCATTTAGCAAGGGGAAACCACTTTACCCATTAATGTTGTTGTTCTGAGGTGAAGTAATGAAGGAAAGTTTCTAAGAATTTATTGATAATTTTAGTGTATCCATCTATTTGTGTATGATACCTAGAACTCATATTTAGTTGGGTACCGATGCATTAAAGTAGTTCCATCAAAAAATGGTTGGTGAAGGTTGCATCATGATCTGAGACAATGGATAAAGGAATGCCATGAAGATAAAAAAATTGGTCTAAGAAAATTTGTTTGACTGTGGAGGTAGTATAGGGGTATTTGAGGGCACAAAAATGACTATATTTAGATAGGTGATCAACCACAACCAAGATCACTATTTTCCCTCTAGATTTGGGAAACCCCTTAATAAAATGCATAGAAATATCTATCCAAATCTTGGTAGGGATGGGAAAGGGTTCGAGAAACCTATGGATGAGTGTGGTTTCACTCTTGTTGCATTGGTAGGAATCACATATAGCCACCATATATTGAATTGCCTTTTTCATTCCCTTATAAAACAAGTATAATCATGCTTGATCCTAAGTTTTGAGAAACCCTGAGTGCCTTATGGATGGAGAAGTATGGAGTTCATAGAATATAGCCTGATAAAGATCTATGTTCTGGGGAAACACTAGATGACCCTTGTATTGTAGAGAAGAACCATCCCAAGAATAATGTAGTATGGCGTAGGGGTTAGTGAATAACTATTGAATTATTTTATATAATGAGGAGTCATTGACATACCCCTACTATACAATGTCCAACCAATTCAGAATAAGTATGGAAATAGTTGAAAGGAAAGTTTGGTCCATAAATGTGGAAAATAGGGCATCAATCACAATATTATCCTTACCATTTTTATAAGTGATCTCATAGTCATAACCCATGAGTTTGATAACACATTTTTGTTTTGATGGGGTAGAGACCCATTATTCTAGGAAATATTTCAAACTCTATTATCAGTTTTGATGCAAAAATGATTCCCTAAAAGGTATGGCCACCACTTTTTTATTGTATGCAAAATGGCCATCGTTTCCTTCTCATAAGTAGAGAGAGCTAAACTCTTCCCAAAAAGGGCTTTTCTGGTGAATACAATAGGGCATCCTTCTTAGAGGAGAAAAACACCAAGTCCATTGTCGTAAACATCACTCTCAATAGTGAAGGTCTTAGCAAAATATGGCATGTTAGAATAGGTGTAATACACATATCTTGTTTTAATTCTTCAAATGTACACTCAAAAACTTATGTCCAAGTAAAAACATCTTTTTCAACATATCTATAAGTAAAAATACAATCTTCCTGTAATCCTTGACAAACTTGCGATAGTATCTAGTTAGTCCTCAAAAACCATGGAGGCTCTTGAGTGTCTGAGGATGAGTTTAATTTGTCATGGTAGCTATTTTTTCAAGATCCACCCAAACCCCTTGGGATAAAATAACATTCCAAAGATAATCCACTATCTTGTCTAAAAGTGCATTTAGATAGTTTTTCACAAAGATGATGGTTAGAGAGAAGTTGCATTGTGAGCTCTAGAGTTTGGAGATGCTCATACCATGTTTTACTATAGATGAGGATGTCATCGAATAAGACTAGAATGAATTTTCATAGGTAGGGATCGAATATCCTATTCATCAATATCTAAAATGTTGAAGGGGAATCAGTGAGGCCAAAGGGCATGACTAGAAACTCATAGTGGACATCATGCGTGAAAAAATATGGCTTATGCATATCATCCTCATGAAGCCAAATCTGGTGATATCCAAAGTGAAGGTCTAATTTAGAGAAAAATGAGTGCCATGAATCTCATCAATAAGATCATAAAAAATATGGATTGGGAACTTATCCTTGATGGTAATGTGATTAAGTGTATGGAAGTCAATGTAGAGGTTCCATGACCCATGTTTTTTCCATACGAGGAGAACTAGGGAAGAATATGAGTTGGTACTGGGGTGAATAATACCTTGATTTAGTAAGTTTTGAATGAGAATCATAATCTTAGTATTTTTATAAAATTGGTAGTAGTACGACATGATGTTAAGAGGAATGTTTCTAATAAAGAGCTAAATATGGTGGTCTTCTAGATGTAAAGGTGGCAATCCTACTAGTTTGGTAAAGACACATGCATACCTATGCAAAATGGTTTGTAGATCAAAATGAGGAGTGGATATTGATTATGATTGCATTTAAATGGAATGGAAATGGGAAATGATGCCATGTGAATTATTATTAATAAGATTTTCCATGTGATATGAACTAATGATGCTAAGAGATCTCAGTTGTAAGCCTTTCAATGTGTGCTTTTTCTCATTATCTAAAAACCACATCTAAAGTTCAAAAAAATCCCATAAGATGGGTCTAAGTGTGCGTAACTATTGTGATCCCAAACAAAATTACATCCACCTAAGGGATGGGAAAACATGTCAGAGTGTAAGTTATAATCTCCAATATACATATGCATATTACACCACTTACCTTTGCAAGGTATGTGCCCCCATTGGCAATCATGACTTTAAAGTTAGAGCAAGGATAGTAAAAAATTTAGCTTGTTTGGTGATCTGAGGGTCAATGAAGTTATGAGTTATACAAGAATTAATGAGTATTATGAGAGGGAACTTCTTGAAGTAACCCCTAACTCACATCGTTATGGGTTGGTGACTCCCACTAAGGCATGAAGAGAGATCTCTGGTTAGTATTATTAAGAAGGAGGTTCCATAATCAATGGAACTTATTCTAGATCATCTATTGTATCTTGAACATCTTCCCTATCTTCAATTTTGGGTGGAGAGTCCACATCTAATAGGTATAGATTTTGCTCGATACATCAATGTCCTTGAGTGAATTTGTCATCATAATTATATCATAATCCTTTTTATATATGGTCTTGCATCTCTACTTGAGTAACATTCTTGATAAGAGTGGTTCTGAGGGCTAGTTTTGTTTAAGATCATTGTGGAGGTGTATTTATGAATAGAGTAAAATTGGATTTGAATGACTGCTGAGCCATGATCTTGTCCTCTACCAATTTAATCAACCCTAGGGCTTATATCATCATGTTAGGCTAGAATATTTTGACCTGAGATTGAATTTCATCCTTTAGTCCATTTGACAAAGCAAACTCTAAAGGATTCATCGAATAATCCCTTTATGTGATTGGGAAAACTTTCAAATTTTGTTTGATATTCTCTCATAGTTCCTATTTGGAAAAGTTTAGTGAGCACTCCTATGAAGTCATCAAAAATAATAAGACCAAACCATTGAAAAATGAGGGTGTCAAAATTAGTCTAGATTGGCTCATCATGAGCCTTGGTATACCAATGATACCATTGAAGGGATTCATGTTCAAATTAAAAATATGTAAGGGAAACATTGTTGGCATAAAAAGTATTATGTAGGCTAATATATTATTTTACCTCATAGATCCATTTAGTGGGATCTACACCATAAAATTAAGGAAAATCAAGATTCAACCCAAAAAATTACTGAAAGAAGAAAATCCAGTGTTAGAAGAGGACTCTGAATGTCATTTATTATTGAAGGTGGTATGTTGAAGACTGAGGTTGAGAATTTTTTCATCAAGATCTTTGATGTGTGTCTTGAGGGTGGAAATTTCATCCTCCATGTTTTTTACTCCTGTTCAGGTTACTACCATGACCCGAATAAGAGTTTTTTTAATTTTTGTCTATTTATAAGTCTTTTGAGAATCTATGGATAGTTTTTTGAAAATGATAGAATGGAGATTTCCCAATTTCTAGTTTTTGTCAATAATCTAGCTACAAGTCCTTTAATAGTCTATGGATTCTCTACGAATTAATTTTTTTTATAGTCTACTAGAAATATTTTTAAACTAATAGAAATGGGACCCAAGTTTCAATGGTTACCTAAAGTTTTAAATATATTACTCTGGCCTAAGTGAGTACTACTCTCCAATAAAAACTTTGGAAATAGTTTTACCTCTCAGTGATAACTCTTGGTTTTCCTCATGGATGGGAACTACTCAATAAAGAAAGGGTCATTGCCCATTTCAATGGTAGGTCCTCTCAATGGGCCAGCTACTTTGGGGTTCCTATGGTACTCTTCACAATGAGTTTTAGGGTTTTCACCCAAGCCCTTCCCATATTTATGTGGTCAGGTTTTTACCTTGATTCAAAATAGATTAATTGTGATATAGATAATTACTTTCTAAAAAATTACTTAAATGGATTATGCATCAGAATAGAGTTAAGACTTTCTGAAGGAAAAAATTGGCCCTGGAAAGTGCTCTGATACCAGATGAGAGGATCCTTCCTAAACAAGCTAGCATATAATTGAAAATACACAAAATAAACTATGAAAATTATCAATATATTAACTCAAATAAGTAGAATTGAATTATAATGGTTGAATTATGTAATCACTAGCTTCTTCAAGCAAGAAACTTCATTTGAGCAAGCTCAATACAATAAATTCATGGATGCCTTCATTGGCCTCAAAATTTACTTTATTACTAAGTCTAATATAAGAAAATACTACTTCCTATGAATATGGGATAAAACAAAATACTCATAGGATGACTTAGAAAGCATATGCATCCATATCAATTATTATACTAAGTAAAGAGAAAGGGTAACACAGGGTCCTAACAACATTGTGATGTCAGGTAGTTAGAAATAGTAAAATATTAAATGAGGTAAGTTAATTATCATCTATTATTACAATAATAAAATTAAGTATTAATTTATTTATTTATAATATTATTAATAAATAAAAAGCTACCAACCTAACAATAATAGCTTAGTGATGAATGAGTTGAGTTTTAGAAGTTTGAGGTCTTAGGGTCCATTTTTTTAGATTCCCACTTTATAGTGTCATTCCCACACTAAGATATGATGGGTTATTCATGAAAAGTATCCAAGATAATGACCTACTTACTTGGTTTTCAATGTGATGGGGGTCAACATGTAGATTAAAACCTATGTTTAATATGAGGAGACAAGTCAACAACCCATGGATAGAAATATTATTCACCACTATTTTGGGAATTATGGTTATAAATATGTCTCTACCCAAATTTTTAAACCTCATAATGATATCCTAACAATGAGTGAGTTGAGTGCTAGAAGTGAGAGGTATCAGGGTCCATTCTTGAGATGACCATTCTCTAGCATAATTCCCACACTAATCTATGATTGATTATTCATGAAAACTACCTGATGCAATGGAATACTAGATAGATGTTAAATATGATGGGGGTTGGCATGTAGCTTGAAACTTATCTTCAATATGATAAGGCAAGTCCATAATGCATGGCTGAGAATACTATTCATTGTTGGTTTGTGCATTTTAATTATAAAAATGTCTATGGTTTTGGCTCCATTTTAAAAATCTTATTATTCAACATTAATTTAGTGTTGAATGTGATGGGGGTTAGCGTGTTGATTGAAACCTAGTTTAATACAATGAGACAAGTTTAAAACCCATGATTAGGAATACTATTCATCATTGTTTTGGGAATTCTAGTTATAAAAATCTCTATACCTAAATTTTTAACTAACTTAACCATGATAACCTAGTGATGAGTGAGTTAAGTGTTAGAAGTGGGAGGTATCAGGGTCTATTCCCTGAGACAACCACTCTCTAGCATTATTCCCACACTAAACTATGATGGATTATTCATGAAAAGTATATGTTGAATGGACTACCAACTCAATGTGCAATGTAATGAGGGTAAACATATGGCTTGAAACTTGTGTTCAATGAGACAAGTAAAGCCCATAGCTAATGGGTAAGAATAGTATTCACCATTGGTTTGGGAATTTTTGTTATAAAAATGTTTGTACCAAATTTTTTAACCTAGTGATGATAGCCTAATGATGAATGAGTTGAGTGCTAAAAGTGGGAGGTTTTAAGGTCCATTCCTATGATGATCATTCTTTAGCATCATTCCCACACTAAGCTATAGTGGGTTATTCATGAAGAGTATCTGATGCAATGGACTACCATCTCGATGTTCAATACAATGAGGTTAGCATGTGGTTTAAATCTATGTTCAATGTGATAAAGCAAGTTCACAACCCATGGATAGGAATATTATTCACTATTGGTTTATATATTTTGGTTATAAAAATGTTTAAAATTTTGGAACCATTTAAAAAACCCTGTTACCAAAAATTTTAAACCTAAAGATGATATCCTAATGGTGAGTTGGCTGAGTGTTATAAGTGGGAGGTATTAGGTTCCATTCTTGGGATGACCATTCTTTAATATTTTTCCCACACTAAGATATAATAAGTTATTTATAAAAAAATATCTAATATAATAGACTAATGACTTAGTGTTTAATGTTATGGGGGTTAGCATGTGGCTTTAAACCTATGTTCAATGCAATGAGGTAAGTCCACATCCTATGGATAGGAATACTATTCATCACTAGTTTGGGAATTCTAGTTATAAAAATGTCTATACCCAAATTTTTAAACCCAACAATGATAGCCTAAAGGTGAGTGAGCTGAGTGTTAGAAGTGAGAGGTCTCAAGATAAATCCTTGGGATGACCATTATCTAGCATTGTTCTCACACTAAGATATGATGGGTTGTTCATAAAAATTATTTGATGTAATAAGCTACCAACTTAGTGTTTAATATGATGGGGTTAGCATGTGGGTTGAAACCTCTATTTAATGTGATAAGGGAAGTCCATAACCCATGGCTAAGAATACTATTTACCACTAGTTTAGGCATTCTAGTTATAAAAATGTCTATGGTTTTAGCTCCATTTAAAAAATTGTGTTACCCAACATTAAGTCAATGCCTAATGTGATAGGGCTCAGTATGTGTCTTGAAACCTATGTTCAATATGATGAGGCAAGTATAAAACCCATGGCTAGTAATATTATTCACCATTGGTTTGGGTATTATGGTTATAAAAATGTTTGTACACAAATTTTTAACTAACCTAACCATGATATCCTAGTAATGAGTGAGTTGAGTGTTATAAGTGGGAGGTCTTAGGGTCCATTCCCTAGGACAACCACTCTATAGTGTTGTTTCCACACTAAGCTATGATGGGTTAATCATGAAAGTTATCTAATGCAACAGACTACTAACTTAATGTTCAATGAGATGAGGGTTGGCATGTGGCTTGAAACTTATATTCAATGTGATGAGAAAAGTCCATAGCTGATGACTATAAATACTATTCACCATTGGTTTGGGCATTTTAGTTATAAAAATTAATGTACCAAAAAAAATTTAACCTGATGATGATAGCCTAACGATGAGTTGGCTAAGTGTTAGAAGTGAGAGGTCTCAAAGTTCATTCTGAAGATGATCATTCTTTAGCATTATTCCCACACTAATCTTTGATGGGTTATTTGTGAAAATCATTTGATGCAATGTACTACCATCTTGATGTTTAATGAAATTAGGATATCATGTGGTTTGAAACCTATATTTAATGCAATAAGGCAAGTACATATCCCATGTCTAAGAATAATATTAACCCTAGTTTGGGCATTCTAATTATAAAAATGTCTATGATTATAGTTCTATTTAAAAAACCCTATTACCAAACATTTTAAACATGATGATGATAGCCTAATGGTGAGTGATCTAAGTGTTAGAAGTGGGAGGTCTCAAGGTCCATTCTTGGGATGAGCATTATCTAATGTCATTCCCATGCTATTATGATGGGTTAATGATGAAAAATATCTGATGCAATGGAATATTGAATAAGAGTTAAATTTAATGGGATTTAACATATGGGTTGAAATTTGTGTTCAATGCAATGAGGTTAGTTTACAGCCCATGAATAGGAATACTATTCACCACTAGTCTGGGAATTTTAGTTATAAAAATATTTGTATTTTTTGCTCCTTTAAAAAACCTATTACCCAAAATTTTTGTTACGAATACTATTCATTATTGGTTTGGGTATTTTTATTATAAAATTATCTATGGTTCTAGCTCTATTTAAAAAAGCATGTTACCCAATAATTTTAAACTTGATAATAATAACCTAGTAGTGAGTGAGTTGATTGTTAGAAGTGAGAGGTATTAGGGTCCATTCCTTAGGATGACCACTCTCTAATGTCATTTTCATACTAATCTATGATGATTTATTCATGAAAAGTATCTGATGCAATAGATTATTGACTTGGTGTTCAATATGATGGGGTTGGAATGTTGCTTAAAACCTATGCTCAATATGATGAATTAAGTCAAAAACCCATGGATAGGAACACTATTCATCATTGGTTTGGGAATTATAATTGTAAAAATATCTACACCCAAATTTTAAGACCCACTGGAGATAGCCTAGTGGTGTGTGAGTTGAGTGCTAGAAGTGGGAGGTGTTGGGGTCTATTCTTTAGGTGAACCACATGTATAACATCATTCTCACACTATAATCTAGTAATTCAATTGTGAGGGTACCCAATGTGGTCAACTAGTTGGCTCAGTGTTTAATATGATGGGGGTTAATAGGTGGATTAAAACCTATGTTCAATGTGATGAGGCAAAACACAATCTATGGCTAGGGTTACTCTTCATAACTAGATCGATATTCAATCAAATAAAGCTAAACATTTTACTTGATGATGATAACATAAAAATGATTGAGATACATGTTATAATTAGGATGTCTCAGGGTCCATTCTTGTGATGACCATTCTCTAGTGTCATTCTCACACTAAGCTATGATGGGTTATTCATGAAAAGTATTTGATGTGATGGACTACTAGCTCAGTGTTCAATGTGATGGGGTTGAAAAGTGGCTTGAAATTTATGTTTAATGTGATGAGGAAAGTCTAAAACCCATGGATAGGAATACTATTCACTGATGGTTTGGGCATTCTAGTTATAAAAATATACATAGTTCTAGATCCATTTAAAAATCCCTATTACCCAATAATTTAACCTGATTATGATAGCCTGACGATGAGTGAGCTGAGTGGCAAAAGTGAGAGGTCTCAAGGTATATTCTTGGGATGACCACTATGTACCATTATTCCCATACTAATCTATGACAAATTATTCATGAAAATTATTTGATGCAATGGACTACTAGTTAGTTTAGTGTTCAATATGGCATGGGTTGACATGTGGCTTGAAATTTGTGTTCAATGCGAAGAAACAAGTCCATAACCCATGGATATGAATAGTATTCATCACTAGTTTGGGAATTCCAATTATAAAATTGTTTTTGGTTATGTCTCCATTTAAAAAATCTAGTTACACAATATTTATCTAGTGATGATAGCCTAGTGGTGAGTGAGTTGAGCATTAGAAGTAGAGGTCTCAAGGTTTATTCTTGGGATGACTATTCTTTATTATTTTCCCACACTATGCTATGATGGATTATTAATGAAAAATATTTGATACAATATACTATCAGCTCAGTATTCAATGTGGTATGGGTAGACATGCGGCTTTAAATCTATGTTCAATGTAATGAGGCAAGTCTATGGCCCATGGATAGGAGTACTATTCATCACTAGTTTGGGAATTCTAGTTATAAAAATGTCTAAAGTTCTAGTTATATTTAAAATTATTTTATCTAACATTTGATATTGAGCGTTAGGTGAGTTGGTCAAGTGGTTTGGTTGTTCCAAGCCCCACCCAAGTTTAAATATCTGGAAGGGCATATGAGGCTAGTTCTAGCCATTATTGGAAATTAGGCCATCTTTGGCCCTAGGTATAATTTTTAGGCTACTTGAGGCTCAACAGTTGATGGTAATAGATGATAATATCTGATACTTGTGGTACTCATATCAAATGGGTTTTTAAGCCCTCGATTTTGTCCTAGATCAGTTTTGGCCCTAGTCAAAAGCTAGTAACCTAGCAAAAAAAGATACCATATCCAAGTAAGACTGTAATAAAAATTAAATTTTGAAAATGCATAAAATAATAAAAAATTGATATATATATATATATATATATATATATATATATATGCATAATTAATTATTAGGTACATTTAGTTGGGCTTAGTTAGGTAGCTTAATTGTTTGCTATATTTAATTAGTGTGTGCAAAATTTATGTGCCACTAAATTTAGAGGATTTATTCTCTAAGATCTAGTGAGGGTTGGTGGCTATTCAACACTATAAGATTATTTTATCTCTCCTATTTATATGGTACTCCCTGGTGGAGATCAACACATTGATACAATTATCAAGTATGAGATGCCCATGTGAGAGATCATGTATATTTACTTAATGTATTAATAATATTGTACATCCACCTATATGTATTAATGGTTTCAATTATGGAAACGGTCTTGAGAATAGACCCTAGGTGATTGAGTGTTGTTCATTCCAATATGGTATCAAAGTAGACTAATTGTATCCATTTATCGTGATTCAACCATTATTTTGTTATATGATCCTCTTACTCATTTGGA
Source organism: Torreya grandis (assembly GCA_037957365.1). NCBI lineage: Eukaryota > Viridiplantae > Streptophyta > Pinopsida > Cupressales > Taxaceae > Torreya > Torreya grandis. Next base: position 272,334 of record JARHVA010007939.1, on the reverse strand, counting down.
TCTATGTTTGTATAATGGTTTAAATGTATTTTCATCAAAATTTAAGGGTTTTGTTTGAATAATAGGTTTTTTATGGCTCGACCACCAAAATTAGATATATATTTATTTGGTGGATTTCTATATGGGACATATACCTATTTTAAGCCTAAGTATTTATTTTGTGGCTATTGGTAATGTAGACCTCTTGGTAAGGTTTTTCATTTTTTGTAGACTCTACTAAGATCATACTATTTTATAAGACTATCATTTATTGCATTGATTTCATTAGGGCCATGCATTCCTTGATCTTGTTTGGTAGTTTATGTTTTATAAAATATTTTCCATTATATTTATATCAAAGTGTTCCTATTTTTGAAGATGGAGACTATGCATTTTTGGGTTTGGTTTGGAATCTAATGGCTTTGATCACCATGCGTTGCAGATATGTTATCAAATCATAGATTTGTCTATTATTAGACTAAAACTTTATTTTATTTATTGATATTAGTTTGGCAAGTTTTGTGTTACAAGGTCTTACCACTTTTGTTTATGACTTAAGGGTTTAATTTGAATTACATTGAATCGTTAAATCTAATTCACTTTACATAGTTGGCTTAAACATTTAATTTAGTGAAAATAACCCCATTATTATTGCATTAAATAGTGTATTGAGATTAAAATTTGGCCTTATTTAGGTATATTTAATTATTCATGGTCCATGCCATTTCCAACCTCTCAGCTCGACTTACAATCTTGACATTTGCATCTAGATTTTCCTATTCAACTTCTTTCCCAATTCAATAATTAACATTGGAATCTAAAGACATCTATTTGGATCACATTGAAATTGACATCAATGAATTAGCTTTGCTCAATTTTCATTGCATTAGATTATGCATTATTTTTTAAATCAATGTTCACATTCACAGCTCATTAGGTCTACCAATTTGATTTGGGATTGCAAATATTTGATTTGATTTTAAAAAAAATTATTGGCATTCATTGATTATATTTCTTGACCAAATGATCTCTAACTTAACCACTAGTCCCAAACCTCCACATAGATAGCCTCATGTTAGATGTCATGTGGGTTATCCACCTCTCTCACTATACATGTTGGTTCCTTTATCAAAACATGACCTCCACCCCATTATTTATTTTGAGGGATGTTTTTTTATATTAAAGAGGGGGAAATTTATTTTAAAGGGAGGTGTATTTTTTGGTGAGATTTTAATTAAAGGGTGGATGTATAAAGTTGGGAGACAAAAAATCTGACACAATGAATAATGCAAAAAAAAATTTGTAAAGGGTGTACATCCTTTCTTTTCAAAAGGGTGTACACCTTTCTAAAAAAACTAATAAATATTCCATAAGGTTGACCCTAGACCTAAAGGGTGTGCTCCCTTTTTAAAAAAGGCTGTAGGCCCTTTGGATTAAAAATGACATATATCCTTTAGTCCAAAGAGCATACGCCCTTTGACTTGTTTTTTTTGTTTTATTTTGTATTATTATGTTTTGTTGTGTTTGACCTATCGTGACCTATTTTTTATTTGTTTGCAAGTATATGTTTAAATTTAATTTTATATTATTATAATATAAATTTATTTATTAAATATAAAAAATTAGGGCCACTTTTCATCTTCTAAAATTGATTACAACATTGTAAGAGTTACCATTTAAAAGTTAGTTTTTCAAAATCCATTTTGGTCAATACTTAGTTTTCAAAATTTTATAATCAGAAGATATAATGAGAATGAGATTAAAAATCATGTTGTGTATGTAATATATCTATACCATTGAGGATTATATGCCTAATTTACCTACATGATTATTTCTTGCCTCTTTATCTACTTAAGTATGGTCTACGTAATTGAATAACTAAGCCATATATTGATCTCAATGAGTATGCCATAGCTAAATACACAAGCCATATCTTGATCTTTAAAATTCCCTAATAGTGTTAAAGTAAGTTCTCCACTTACTCAACTTTGTCTACTTTAAGATCTTATAGAAATTTTCTTATAATTAGGTCTCTTCCTAACCATACACTATCTCTTAGTCTATCAAAAATGGTCTTTTGATTATTGGTATTGAAAGACTAATGACCTTTTTCTTTAGTATTATCTATTGACTTCTTAGCCTCTCTATTTAGATCAAAAGATATTTTTAATGAATTAAAACAAGGTACTCAGTTTATGCAATCAAAAATTCATCATGTCTATAAGTCAATCATGGCTCAAAGAAGATAGCGCATTCCTACACTTATGATTGGGGATACACTTGTTAAGCAGGAGCATGACCAATATGGGGTTCCACTAGACCCAATTAGGGGATCAATTATCACAACACATCATGATATGAAGGGTTCTAAATCCTACCGTCTAACACAATCACACAATAACCCTAATGGAGTCCTAAGGTTTAAAATATTCGCTCCATTATAATAACAAGAAAATAAATCTAATTTAGTGCACACTAAAGCTTATGGCACAAAGTGGGGGTTTAAAATAATAAAACAAACTAAAATCGACATGTATTAGAAGACATATACTCACATCAATATATATGGAATCCTAATACATGGGAGAAGAATACAAATGCATTATCTATCTACTCTTACAAAGGAGAAATAAAGTTAGGAATACTTACCTTTGAAGATGAACCCATAGAGCCTTAATATCTCCCTTGGCCAAGGTGATTCATAAGAGATTATTGTGCTAAGAATAACCAAGATAAATCAGCTTTAGGCTATATAAACTATCTAAGCATCCAAAAGAATTCTCCATAATAAAAGATCCATATCTCCAAATAAAGTATGAAACCCTAAGCTTTATTCCTCAAGTAGAATGGTCAATAAGCAGATGTTCACTCATTCTTATTTGCTAATAATTCTTCTCTTATGAAATGGTAAGAAATGAAATTGTATATATAGGTGGATCTTTCCCTAAATCCTCCCAAGAACATTAGATATGTAGGGTCAACCCAGTTGACCCAGTGTGTTTTTGAGGATAAATCACTAGGTCTGAGCTAGGTCGACCGAATGGATAACAAACTAATAAAGTGAGAAATACCCCTAAAATATACTAGGTTAACCCAATTGACCCATTATAGCTAACTATCCAAAAGGGTGTTAAGGCAAGAAAAGAATGATGGAAAGAGGAAAAATATTGGAGGAGGTAGGACTGAGAAGAATACACTTAGGGTAAATGGTTTTAAGATACAAGTGCGTAGAAAGTGGAAAAAGGGACAACAATATTATGAAGCATCAATGATCTACCCACCCCTTTTTTAGTACACCCCTTAAGGCATGCACTCAAAGAGATTAAGACTTGATAGGTTCTTACAAGATACAAAGTGTTAATAATCAATAATATTTTGAAAATATTATGTGTATATATATGTGATACTTGAATCTCATCACATGTCACGTAAGTGTAAAATGGGATGGTATTTCAAGATTAAACATGATAACACATAATGTTGATGCCAAGTAAGGTGTAGTAAGTAGTAAATAAGATAAATGTAAGGAATGAATTGAAAAACACATACCTTTAACTTACCTTAGTGTCATAGTTAAAGAAGTAGATTGTAAGAGGTGTGAAGGTATCTAATATAGAGAATACTAGATGAACTTATAGAGGTTAGTGCAAAAAATAGCTAAAAATAATTTTTTGGAAAATAGGCATATATTAGTGGAAAATAATCACTATGTTATCATGAATCCAATCTATTTTATAGTTTGCAAAATGGATGAGTAAAAATAAAGATAAAAGTAAAACAAGGAATCTATAGGAAAATAATTGAAAGATTTGAATTTTTAAAATGTGTTTAAAAATAGGGGAAAATATAAGTCATTTGTTATTTTGAATTTTAAAGGAGATAAAAGAGAGCTCTAGAAAGAAAACAAGCGAGGATGGTGAAGAGACAACATGTTAGATAAGAAGAGGCTCTAGAGACAACAAAAAGTGCACTATAGGTATGCAATTAATAATATCAAACCAATTTTTGAAATTTGTATTGAATTAAGTAAAATTTTAGTAATTTAGAATTTTATGCATTTCTAGATGTCAAAATGAGGTAAAATTAGATTTTAGGGGTAGCAAATAGGAAGATGGGAAATGGGCTTGGAGGGTTAAGGCAAAAAACAAGAAAACTACACTTTTTTTATAAAATGTAAGGGGTTGATAGGTAAAAAGCACTAGCTCAACCCAATCGACCTAGTAGGCTAGAAAAGAAGTAGAATCCATAGTGTCAATCCAGTAAGTATGGGTTGACCTTTTACAATCTACAAGTTGAAGGCTTAATTTAGAGTTTTTAGGTGCTCTAAAAAGTCTAGAATGGAAACTTAGCACTAGGGAAGGGAAAAATGGGGGTTAACTTAAATTTTTGAGTCAACCAAGTAAAAATATAGGAATTTTTTTGGTTAAACTAGTTTGACCAAAGAGCTAGAATGATATGAAAAAGCATGAAAAATTGTGAAAGAAGGCTAAATAAGCCCAAAATGACCAAATAAGGTCAAGAAGGAGTGAGAAATCTAAAATGAATAAAATAAAGTAATTTAAGCTTTTTTTCTTCAAAAAATGTAAAAATAATGTATTATGACTATACATGACATGAAAATTTTGATACATCCTTTGTTCTTTCTTAGGTGTAAGGATGATGAATATTTTGGAGACTTGTGGATGTAGCATGATTATCAAACTTGTTAGATAGGTTTTTAGATGGAGATATAGCTAGACTAGGATCCATAGGTCTAGGTAGGATAGTAGATATGTGCCAAATTTCCCTAAAGTGTTGAACTATTAGTCATGATTGACTAACACCTTTACATAGGAGGTGGATGGGGATATAGTAGAGGATTTACATGCCATCCTAAAAATACTTATAATAGAATTTTAGGTGACCATAGGGATACTAAATAGTCTAGAGAAGAGGAGAGCCTTAGCCATGTGGACTATAGGCTCATAGATGATATTACCAAGTAGGAGAGTGAGTATGTTTGATTTATATACATCATATATTTAAGATATATAAAAGGATATAATAGGCCTTGTGACATAGAGGGTGCTATGTCACAAATTAGATGGTAAGGTACCACTATTCATGGTAGCCTTGAGTAGGGTGATCTTGGAGGAGTGAGTTCTATATGACCTAGGCTTAGTCATCTAGGTCTAGATGGTATATGATATGTATGAGATGTTAGTAAAAGGGTAGAGGACCATGGGACCGATCATATTACTAACAACTTGTATATATGATATGTTTCCTATGTATCAACCACTTAAGTTTCCTCATGCAATCAATGATAGGTCACCTTGGGTAAAAAGATGAAGGGAGGACCAAGTAGTATAGGAGATACCCCATATGTTAGCATTATAATTAGTGAGATGTGAAAACATCATGTGGAATCCATATGAGCACATAATAGCTACATGGGAAAGTTGAGACATAGTTGTACCAAAAATAAAGAGGATAAAGGTAGTTGGACACTATTTATGATGGAGATAGCCACATATAGTGGCATGGGTACTAAGTAAGATGGGACTACCTCATCCAGTAACATTGATACTAATGCTTGAGTAGTGGGATTGACATATGAGGGATCCATGAGGAAGGATAGGATTAGGGCCACTAGTAGTGAGGCTAACACTAAGGCCACATTGAGAGTGACCATGGACTAGTTGGACATGATGAGGAGCTAAGTAGGATGATAGGGATGTAGAGGTAAAGATACTAGATGTACCACTCCATATTCACATTGAGATGAGGAAAGGCCATCAAGGATATGGTGTCAATGGAGGTAGGAGGTAAAGGAGAGAGTGGAGAGTATTACCATATTAGATGACCCCATAAGTGAGTTAGATGAGATGATATAGACACCACTTAGATGTAGGCTAAGACTAACTTGAGCCATGACAATCAGGTTTGAGATAAAGAGGAAACCTACAAAAGAGGTGATAGGATGTTATGAAAATGGGGGGATCATTCTAGGTGGTCATGCAGATGGTGAGACCATAGTAGCTAAGATGTAGAAAGGTAATAAAAGATGGTTAAATTATTGATTTAAGTTTTATTTAGATAGATATATATTATGAGATATAACAATGATCTAATATCCATCTTTTAGGATTTTTCAAGTGTAGGTGAGGATGAGGAAGAGAGATAGGGGTCCCTAGTGAGGGGAGCATTCCATGACATCTTAGATGAGAATTTATATCCATATATCCCTATTGAATTAGAGGATATAAGTGTATCATTTGCCTTAGCTCAAATAAGCTGGTTCAGATTAGTTAGAGAGGCAACAAGGTAGATATGAGCATATGAAAAGAGGATGCATCCACTAGTAGTTATGGGTATAGGGGATCTATGAGAAAGGAAGGCCCTAACATATGAGAGAGTTACACATCTAACTACAATAGTGTAGATGATAGAGATAAAAAACCAATTGGTAGAGTCACACATGTAGTAAAAAACCTACAAGGATAGGTAGAGGGATTGAGATCTTAGATGTCCTCCTTACAGTGTACCATTTGGAGGAGTTATATCAAGGCCTTAGTAGGCAATGTGTCTAGGCCATGAGATAGATAGGATTTGACCCAACCATAAAGATAGGGCATTGTATATGGTTGCTTGTGTTGTATCAAACTCATGAGATATATATAGATCATTTTGGCATGTTTTTATTGGATGTGTATGTTGTCATTATGGATTATTTTTGTTGTTCATTATGGTTGAGGCTATGGATGCTTAGGATATATTTCATTCTACCACATGTATTGAGATTTGTTTTATATGCTATAGGAAATATATGAGATGTGATTTCTTTTCTAATTATGAAAGACACATTCATGGTTAAAAAGAAACAGGAAAAAAAGACTTGGAAAAATATAATCAATCAAGAAAATGTACTACAAACTATTTCAAGTTTGGAAATTTGTAATAACAAGAAATTACTAAGTATAAAGAACTAACAAAATGCAAAACAAGAGGGTAAAAAGTAATTTTGTTTTTAAACCAATGTGAAAGATATTTTCACCAAATTAAAACAAGTAAAATCATACTAATATCATGTTGGGAAGTATGACAAACAAAGTAATAAAATGGAAGGTATGTAAAATGGCACAAATGGTAATAAAAATAAATGAATTAAGTCAATAAATCATGCTAGGAAGTATGAAAAAAAATTGCAAAAAATTGGTCTTAAATTGATCACACTAATTCAAGCTACGAAGTATGAAAAATTCAAGAAATGGTTGAAACCTTACACTTGAAAAATAAGAAAAAAGGTGCAATAAAAATGAATTAAGCATAAAACACACTAAATCAAAATGGTAATCATGTAAAATGACGTGTAAATTCATAATAGATCAATTCTTATCTCAAATTTGACACATGTAATTTGGATGGTGACTTGGGTATTAGAAATTTTTGTGAGGAGGGTCAGGTCCTATCCAAAGTCTTACACTATAACTTGACAAAGAGAACACCACTAGGGTGGAAATAGGATTAATTGGGTAATCAAGGGTTTTGGTAATATTAAGGAAAATATGGTAATTTGTTAGGATGGTTGGGTCCTATCCATGGTCTTATAAAGCAACTCATAATTGAAATCCCAAGGGGAGTGATCAGTAGACAAGATAATATTTCTCAAGAGGGAATATAAGGGATATAAGGAGTGATAAAGGGCATGTAATACACAATACTTATGCATATTATGATAATACCTTAGGAAGTAAGAGACATATTAAGGACATGAGAAGACACTAAGTGACTAGTGGTCATCTATATACAAAGGAAACCTGTTTGCTATAGGCATAAATCTTTGTAGGAAAATAAGCATGATACTAAGATCAAATTATGAAGGTAGATTGGTATAAGAAAACTAAAATTGACCTACCTTCCCATGATGTGTTTCCCATTCTTTAGGACCCTTTACAGATTCACCAATCTACTATGAAGACTAGGTACTTGCATGAGAAAGTAGGTAGAACTATAAGATTTCTTTATTCTCCTCTTCTAATCTACTAGATTAACACATCCCAAAGGACCTTGGATCTATCATGAGGCCACATATGGAGTTTAATATTCAAATATAATAATTATATGTGATTTGAATCATGTATTTTAATGTGATTAGACTTTTAATAATAATTTTGCCTTTTGATATCATTGCCTTTTATTTAAATGATTTGGATTTTAACTTTTTTTTTAAGGATTTTTAAGATTCCTCCTCCATAAGGATATGGAATGATCAATCATGAGAGAGATAGTGATACACATAAATGATTTATAGGTTAAGGCTAAATTAAGCTAAGTAACCAAAGACAAAGACTAAAAATGACACTTAGGCTTAACAATGAACAAGCATGTGATCTCAAGTCTCAATTGTGTATATGCTTAGTTTACAAAAAAAGGTGGAAGGAAAAAAGGAGATCCAAAGTGGACCAGTGAAAGGAGATAATAATGAGATAGATTATTTGCTAACTGATCACATGGTAAAGGGAGATAATAACCAAGGGGAACATGGTAGGTATAACCAAATCACCATGAAAAATTATCTATGAAAAATAAGGATAAGAAATTAAAACAATCATAAAGATACAAGAAAGAGAGTTTTGAGAAAAAATATAGGGAAAGAGAAGGTAAAATAATGATAAAGAAAAGATAATCATATGCAAAATAAGAAAAATAAGGTAATAAAGATATAGTATAACAAGTAAAATCATGATATAAGATAAGAAAAAATTTGACACAAGGTCAAATGATATAACAAATAGAAATAAGATTGGAGAACACACCTAATCCAATATAAATGTGAAAGCACCATGTATGTGCTCATAAATACTAGTAAATCTATCCACACACATTATCCAATACTTTAGCTAAGTCTCTATGAAGTTGTATTAAACTACTATTAAGGTTTCATCAATATTCAATGAATACTGGGTATATACTTCTTTTTTGATCTCCTCAAATGAAAAAGTAGAAATGATCAAAAGATCATGCTGAGGAGGAAAACTAGGCAAATGCTAGTTAGGAGAATGCATGGGAGTAATAACTATAGGAGGAGAAGGAATAACTAGAGGAGAAGGATCCATAGGTGAAGGACTCATAGGTGAGGAAGGATCCACAGGTAAATGAAGGTCCATAGGTGGAGGCACAAAAGATGGTGAAGGAGCCATAGGAGGTGGAACCATGGGAGAATAAGGAGAGGCCTTCTTATGGGAACAAACTATGGGAGGACTGGTAGAAGGTCTAAGAATGGCTATAATGTGGTCCTTGAGATGTTGTTATAGGATCCAATAATGATTAGTGTGATGGGTTCCTCATAGATGCCATAGACAATATACCTCACCATACTTGGGCAAATATTCAAGAAGTACCTTTAGGGGAGGTATGGATTTATTTGATGATGGGGAAGAAGGATGCAAGGAATCAAGATATTGCTACAACTTAAAACAATGGATGGAAGAATGGTTACCTATTTCATGGAAGCAATAGATACACTTGTGAGTGGTTTTAGTAGAAGTGCTCATAGAAGGAGGTAAAATAGGAGTGGAATATACTGAAGAACACTCATCAACCCATTTGGTTGGTAGAGGAGCCATCTTAGGCAAAGGAAGTAAACCATCACCAAGGGAGGCTGATGATGAAGAAAGAATGGAACCAGACTTATTGGAAGGAACAATAACATCAAAAGTAGGGGTCGCATCAATAACAATAAGAACAATAATAGTATTAACTATAGAAGGCATGGGAAGAGGCTCAATGATAACCAACTCTACTAAGGGATGGGCAGGAACTATAAAATGTCTAAGGAGAGTTTCACTAACCTCAGGGGTAAACTACCTATGGGGGTTAGGGTACCTATCAAAATGGTAAGGCCTAGTCATAGCATGATCCATGAGTATAGTCCTACATGGCTCCTAAAAAATTGGAGGTGTTATCACCATCTCTACCTTGCGATAAAGGGGGGAAATGTAAAAATCAAGAACTATAAGTGAAGTAATATGATGAGACGTATGAAAAGACTCAAGTAAAGAATAATGATAATGGACAATCTCAGCATCATAGGCCTGAACAATATTTCCTAACAATGGATCATCTAAGGAATAACCATCATCATAATCTAGGGTATGAATATCAATAACACAAGAAGGGATAACCTTATCATTTGATGAATCATGGTGAATAGAATTCCTAGTCTTGGTCAAGACTACAAGAATGTCATTGTAAGGAGGTTTGTGAGAATGATGTTATAAGTAAATAGGAAGTTTTGAGATGAGATGAGGTGAGAGATAAAAAAATTTGATCTTTAAGTTTATGTAATTAGGCTCATCATCATCAGAATCTAAAATATTAGGATGAATGTTACCAATGAGCTCATGATGCCCATTGTAACGATGGGTTGAATTAACAAGAAAGTTGAGATGATGAAACTCATGAAATAAAACACTTGGGAAAGGTTCAAGACTAAGAATCTAAAAGACAACATGATCTTGAAAATGTTTGAAATTCCAAGGATTAGTGTCACCCTAAATCCTATAAATGGCTCTATTTAGAGAGAATTTAATGCATTGGTGGGTTGAAGAAATGATAGCTATCATGAAGTGAGTCCATGGCCTACCAAGGAAGATGTTGTAAAAATGGGGAAAGTTAAATATCATCACCTTCACATGGATAGTGATAGGTGGGATGGTAATGGGAAGCCACATGTAACCTAGAGGAGGCATTTACCTTCTATCATATCCTTGGCATGTGCTACGTATAGACTTAATATTGCATTCAAAATATCAAAGAGTCTTAATAAAATTAAGAGAAGTGACACACATTTTATAACCCTCATCAATCAATGCACACTTGACTTATATGTCACCTATTTGGATGCTAATAAATAAGGGAGGATCATTTAAACAAGGAATAATCTCACTGGGAATCATAGATGTGATAGGAAATCGTAGATAGAGAGAAGTGTCTATAGTTTCATAAACATTGATAGACATCTATTCACATTATTGTTAAATACTATCTTCATAACCAGATAAAGATATTTCCCATCCTATGAGGGGAAGGAGAGGGAAATTCATCTCAAATAAGAGCTACATGAGATGGTTTTTATGATGTGGGGAAGTCCTTATAAGCTCAAGGAACAAAATCTAGGATGGGAGATTAATAAGCTCCATAATGGGATCCCACTCATCATAGCCCATATTAGATATAGGTGCATAATTGTTAAGGAAGTCCTCAGAAGGAGGAGCCAAAGTACATTATAATTTTTGTTGGTAAGAAGGAGGTTTGTAATAAGGTGGTAAATCATGTCAAGATGATGAACTAGTTGGTTTAAGTTGATTTTGAGAATCATAAGTTTTAGTAGAAGTTTGATTATCATTAGCATTGGAAGAGGATGTAAGAGTGGTATAAATAGAATGGGAGGTTTTATTTAAGGGGGAATCAAAAAATGGATCATCAAGAGTAATAATATCTTCTTTCCCCAACTCATTTAAATGAGCTAGAAAAGAATATTGGATAACATGATATAACTTATGGGAAGGAGTGTAGATAGGTTGGGAATAAATGAAAGTTTCCACCCTTTACATATTAGTCAAGCTAACCACATTCTCTTTAGAATTTGGTTCAACAATACATTCTACATTATTGGTGGAAGGGGTGGGCTTATCTTGAGTTTCTTGGATAGGTTGATGATTAGTTAAAGGATCCTTATAGATAGCCAAATGAGAATTATCTTGATTTAAGGCTTGAGTTTTGTCATTTGATTTATAGTCTTTAAAATCAATCTAAAAGGCTTGATGATGCTTACAAATAATGGAATCATGATTTAAATTAGGACCAAGAATAAAATCCATAGCTAAATTATGAATTTGTCTATAGGTCTCATGAGAATGACCCCAACTAGCATGAAACCAACAAAACTCGTTAGGATCATACTAGGATTTCATAGGATGGGCAAGTTTAAGTTCTTATAGAAGAGGCATGGGTAGACACTTAACAAATTTATTTGAGGATAGAGGTTTGTGAACATTGATGTTATTGGTTGAAGAGAAATGAGGATTAATATACTATTTAGAAGGAGTTGGTTCTAAATAAGGGTTAGGAATGATAGCTTGAACATTGTGAATGATGTCATAGAAATTGGTAATACCATTATAGGTGATATTATGGTTTTTGTTCTTAGGTAATAAATGAGGGCCCATAGAATGTTGGGGTGGTTTTAATTGATGCATTAGGAAATCTTGTATTTTAGCTTGGTTAGTATCCTCCTCCAAGGTAAGTGGAGAGAGAGTGTAGACTTGATATTGAAGTTTAAGAAAGATGAAATTTGTAAAGAGATGAAAAAGGTTATCATCCACCATGCTATGCTCACATTTATTTGACAAAGTGTTCCATATCTTGACAAAGGCTTGGGTAGTTTCATTTTCATGTTGTTTTCAATTAATTAAATGGGCCAAAGTGTTTTCAAGAATATCATTAGTTTAGAATTATTGTACTAAAGAATTTACTAAGTCCTCCAAACTAGAAATGGAATGAGTTCTAAGATTATCATAACAATCCAAGGCATCACCAATGAGGTTTTGGCTAAGAGCTTGGTAGTAGTAAAGGTGTTTAATTTGACCCAATCCTTGTAAATATTTCCAAATGTTTTGAGGTGAAGGATGGGATTGGTTGACCCATTATAAGAAATTTTAGGTGTTATACATCCTATATAAATGTTAGCAATTTGAGTAGTGAGAGATCTATTTTGTAGATGTTTGATGGTTTTATTTACTAAAGGAGGTTGAGGAATGAGATTGTATTAACAATCTTTAAGAAGAGAAGGGGGAAAATTTTGGTTGTGTGCCACAAGCCATTGGTTATAGATGATATTGAAGATTAAGAAGGTGGTTTTGCATTCTCATCATTTGATTTGTGTTATTAGCTTGAAAGGTATTCATTTGATTGAGAGTGTTTAATAAAATTTAGTGTGTTTGATTAACATTATAAGCATTAGAATTGGTATTTTGTTATTATTAGTGGATTGGGTACCACTATTAGTGTTGAGATGAGATTGAGAAGAATTGTGAGAATTTTAAACACTAGTGGAAAAATTTGCTTATGAAGCAAAATATGGACTAGTGAATGGTTGAAAGGAAGAAGCACTAGAAACATGATTTAATTTTGTAAAAAATAACAAACTAGCATAAAGATTAAGGATAGTGGATCTTATGAGAGGCCCACTAGATGTAGAACCTACCATGTTAGTTGAGATACTAGGCATGGAGGTATAAGAGATTAGAGAAGAAGATGTCATGGTATAAGAAGGATTTGAAATTGAAGGAAGAGGTTGAGAACAAAATAAAGTGGTACCTCTAAATCTCATTGAGAATGTAGGAGTAGGAGAATAAGGCTCTTTGGTTTGAACACTAGTCATGTGGTTGTAAATGTTAAGAGGATCCTTTCCTCTATGTTGAGGAAATTTGGAAATAAATAAAAGCATTTTAGGAGTATACTCTAACTCAGGTTAGTCTTCTAATGAGAAAATAGGATTATGATATGAAGAGGTATGAGGAGGGGTCCATAGTTCATTATGTGAGTGGCAATATAAACATTACTAGCACTTAAAAGAGGAGCCCTACTTTGTCTATGGGAGACCTATTAGGATTGGTAAAGTTCATCATGTTTGTTTACTATAACTCAATGTCATTATCCAAAAAAAAGTACATGATGAAGGGAAAATAAGAGAGATGAGAAAACAAAGATCAAAGAGATAAATGAAACTATATAGGGTCAACTAGGTCGATCTAGTATAGAAATAGGGATTGTAAAACTGTATAAGGTCGACTATGTTGATTTATTATAGTTTACATAAGAAATAAAAGCTAATGGGTTGACTAGGTCAATTCAAAAAGCAAACATGTAATTTAAGAAACCTAAAGACAAATTACAATATGAAACAAGATAACTTTACAATTAATGAAAAGTGAAAGGAAATAGATAGTCAATTAGATTAACACTAGCTAATCCAATTGAAACACACAAAGCAAAATCTTATATTAATGTTGGATAATGCAAGTTTTTTCTCACATAATTGAGAAAATAGCAAGAAAACAATTTGAAAAGTAAAGATAACAATTGGTCAACCTAATTGTTAATTAGATTATTAAGATATGATTCTTAATGTGATTGGAAGTTGGCTATAATCAAGGTACTAGATAACAATCTAAGGATGGTTTCAGGTAGTTTGGGTTGAAAGGGACTATAGTGGCAATGATATAAACTTGGTATTAGGGCCTACCCCCTCACTTCCACACTATAATGATAAGGGTGCCAGTTGCTTAGCCAAAATCTACCATTAACCACAGTTTATACTTGACCAGAGCATCAAGTCAGCTTCTCCCTTGGTGATGAAATCCAAGTAGGTTGTCCTAGGGTAAAAAAATATTAAAGTTATTATTTATGTTTTTATTATTTGTTCATGTGTGCATAAAATATAAATAGTTAAAATAAGTGATTAATTAAAAATCCCCTAATTAGACTATGTGATCTATTTTAAGCATGCAAGCAATAGGAAAAGAAAGTGTGAATTAATTACTAATAGATATGTGGTTAATTCTAATTTTAAATAAAGTATAATGTTGACACTATATGCATACAACACAAAATAGGGTTGATAAGATCAAACTTATACTACGGAAGCAAAGTCTGAAATTGAACTGGGTTAGTAGTTTTGATCCAGTTATTCTAGACAACACACAAAACATAGAACTAGGTTGGTAGTGTTGAGGCAGTTGAATATGCAAATGAAGTTTTAAAGACTAAAAAATATGAAAGGAAATATAGAAAATAAAGAAACAAAGAAGTAGAAAAGAACCTTGGTGGATTAGAGATGCAATGAAGGAATATTTTTGATGAAGAACCTTGAAGTATACTTGAGAAACCTATAAATTGGGTCGATAGAATTGATCAAGATATACATAAACCTATTAAAAATTATTGAAACTATAAGTGGTCGACTAGGGCAACCTAATAGGCTGAACTAGGTATCTAAAAGGCTAAAATTCCTATACTTGGTCGACTAGGTCGATCTAGTTACCTATTCTTGGAAACTTGTACATAGAGAAAAATAGCTGGGTCAACATAATCGATCTAGTATGTCAAATTATATGATAAAAGTGATGATAAAAAAGAATGAAATAATTGAAGTAAAAGTGAACAAATCCTATAATGGTTGGTTCACATTGGGTTCACTATAATGTATGCAATTAGAAATGTATCGTGTCTATAAATCAATCATGGCTTGAAGAAGATAGATCATACCTACACTTCCAATTGGGGATATACTTGTTAAGTGGGAGCATCACCAATATGGGGATCCACTAGACCTAATTATGGGATCACTTCTCACAACACATCATGCTAGGAAGGGTTCCAAAGTCTACAATCTTACATAATCACACAACAACCCTAATAGACTCCTAAGGTTTAAAATATTCACTCTATTCTAATAATAAGAAAGCAAAATCTAATCTAGTGCACACCAAAGCTTGTGGCACAAAGTGGGGATTAGAAATAATAAAATAAACTAAACTAAACATGTATTATAAGACATATACTCATGTCAATGTATAAATAATCCTAATACATGGGAAAAGAATATAAATGAATTATCTATCTACTCTTAGAAAAGAGAAATAAAGTTATGAATACTTACCTATGAAAACAAATCCACTAAGCCTCATTCTCTCCCTTGGTCAACGTGCTTCGTAAGAGATTGTTGTGGTATGTAAGGATAACTAAGATAAATCATCTCTAGGCTACATAACTTATCTAAGAATCTAAAAGAATTATCCCCAAGAAAACATCCATATCTCTAAAGAAAGTATGGAACCCTAATTTTTATTCCTCAAGTAAGATGGTTAAGAAGCAGATGTTCACTCACACTTCTTTAATAATAATTATTCTATTATGAAATGGTGGGAATTGAACTTATATATATATAGGTATATATTTCCCTAAATCCTTCCAAGAACATCAGCTATACAAGGTCAACCCAGTCGACCTGGTGTGTTTTTTAGGATAAATCACTAGGTCTGAGCTAGGTTAGCCAAAAGGCTAACAAGACAAGAAAGTGATAAATACCTCTAAACTATACTAGGTCAACCCTGTTGAACCAATAAAACTAACTATCTAAAAGTTTTTTAATGTAATAAAAAGAGGATGGAAAGAGGAAAAATACTAGAGGAGGTAGGACTAAGAATAATAAGCTTAGGGTAAATGGTTTTAAGAGACAAGTGTGTAGATGGTAAGTGGTAAAAAGGATAAAACTATTAAAAAGAATTGATTGTCTACCCACCCCTTTCTTGGTGCACCTTTTAAGGCATGCACTAAAAGAAACTAAGACTTGACAAGTTCCTACAAGATACAAAGTGTCAGTAATTAATAAAGTTTCAAAATATTATGTGTATACACTCTATCCCAAGATAGTAATCTACCTTTAAGAAAAACCCTTTTATGACTCCTAAATCACTAAATTATACATCCTCACTTATTTTAATAAGACTAGGAGGGTTTCACCAATTATTTCACTCAATTTTCATAGTGCATGAATAAATTCAACTCAAAACTCAGATGATAACAACTCTACCCTTTGTACGCTTATTAGTCCAAATTTTGCCTCTTAAGGACTTGATACAAAGAGCTCTACAACTATCTTATTTTTTGGACTCATTCACTTCAAAAACTCAATGAAAATATCATGACAATGATACAATACTATTAATTTTCTTTACACAAGCTCAAAATACCAATTAGATCACCAAATTCCCCAAAAAGATGACTAAGTCCTAAAAACTATTACAATATTGTGCATATGCGTGTTTGGCCTTGGAAAATGTGTTATTAATATAATATCATCAAAGTACTATTATAAATCTTTATTAATATGTTTTTCAACTATATCTAAGGATGATAAACCAATTTCCTTTATTTGTTTCTTAAGAATTGGACTTCATTGGTAACTCTGTTCTTTAGGTTTGGATTGCCTAATCTACCTACTTGGAAGGATATTGACTTGGATTAACAACCAAATTATTTTAATAACTTTAAATAAGTATTATATAGTGTTTACACAATAACATTGTATATTCATAATAGGTTTAGACTTAATCAACAAAGTAAAACACTTGAAGTTTCTCTTGGCTAAGCATTCCTATGACTATCTAAAGACAAATAAAAAAATAGTCCTCTGTGTTTGTAATCACAAGGTGGGTTTAATAATTATACCTATTTTAATACCTTATAAACCTTCTCTATACACTTACCTATGATTTTGAGGATATTCCACTATTTTAAGTCAAGTTATGGTTCTTTTTGTATCAAAAACCCTATTATAAGTTTGACTATGCACACAGAGTTTGATAACTTCAAATCAGTTCTTCATACAACTCAAAGACTATTTTAAAGAAATATCACTTGAAATAGAGTCTTTATTATCTCCCTTAACTTATTTAATCCTATAAACAAATTTAGGCAACTTTTTCTATGTGATACAAGAGACTGCAAGTGACTATAGATACACAAAAAATAGGCTTTAAAAGGTTTCAATGACATGAATCTTTGATCAAGTATAAATTATTTTCAAATGAATTTTTATTTCATTCACAAATGAAATAAGTTTTTTAATACAACAAAATAAGTAATAACACACCTTTAATTCACAATAAAATAATTATTTTGACTATATAGACCCTTGTTATATCTTGGTAGACTATCAATTCTGCTTATAGTCATGAAATTCTACACTTTTTAATCTTTTTATAACCATTAATTCCTTATATTTTACATGTTTAAAGTTAATAAATTTTTTAGAGATGTATTATACTTAGAGTTTATTATCTTTGTCTTGGACTATTCTTGATAACCTTATTCTCAGCTTAGAAAATGAACTTTAGTTAATGGGTCTATCAATATGCATAAATGAATAGCATGTATCATGCAACCTATAGAATGTATATAGTAATGATATAAACATTCATACATTACATCTACCATATACATAATACTATATTTAGGTATGCATTCACTCACATATAACATCTTTTTGTGGTCATGATATGATCAATCATCAACTAATGACCCTATTACACTCAATTTACACCTAAACCATTAACCCCAAACCCTAAACATTGAAACCTAAACCCTAAACCCCAAACCTTAATCCATAAACCCTGAATGATGATCACTAAATAATATGCCTAAACCTTGAATCCTTAACCCTAATATATTAGCCCTAAACCTAAAATAATAATCCATAAAACCTAAATCATAGACCCTAAACATATAACCTTAAAATAATAAACCCTAAACTATATACTCTAGACCCTAAACCTTAAAACATAAACCATAAGCCATTGACCCTAAACCCCAAACCATAAACATAGAACCATAAATCCTTAACACTAAACCATAAATCCTTAACCTTATACCCTCAATTTTAAATGTTAATCCCTTAAAAAGTTATAAATAATGAATTTTAAACCCTAAACCCTAAACCCAAACCCTAAAACCTAAAACCTAAATCCTAAACCTTAACCCCTTAAATCTTAACCCTAAAATCTAATCTTTAAACCTTAAACACTAAAACCTAAAACTTGAAATTTGAACCCTAAACTACAAACCCATAACCATAAAACCTCAAACTCAAAACCATAAACCCTAAATCCTAAATGATAAACCATAAACCATAAACCTTAAAACGTAAATGTTAGAACCCAAACAACCAATCCCAAACACTAAAATATAAACCTTGGACACTAAAGCTTCATCCTAAACCCTAAAAAATGAACCCTAAACAATAAGGAATAAAACTAAACACTAAACCTAAAACCTTAAATCCTAAACCTTAAAACCTAAAGCCTAAATCCTAAACTCTAAGCTCCAATCCATTAAACCCTAAACCTTAAACTCTAAAACTTGACACCAGACCCAAAACCCTAAATCAAAAGATGTAAACCCCAAACCATGAATAATAAAACCTAAATTAAAAACCTAGGCCCTACACCCTAAACCCTAATCTCTATACCTTAAACCCCTCACCTTAAACCTAAAACCCCAATAACTAATCCCTAAACCTTTAACCCCTAATCCTAAATTTTAAAGCATAAGTCATTAACTCTAAATCCTAAATCCTAAAATCCAAACTTAACCCTAAACCCTTATACTTAATCCATAAACTCTTAACCACAAGCTTATAACCATAAACCATAAGTCATAAACCCTAAACATTAACTCCTAAACCAAAAATTCTAAACCCAAATGTAAAAATCAACACCTACATCCCTTAACTCTAAACCCTTAATCCTAAACCCTAATCCTAAAACCCTAAACCCTAAACTATAAAATCTAAACCATATAATATAAAACCCAAATCCTAAACCCTAAGCCCTAATCCCCAAACAGTAAATCCTAAAACGTAAATACTAAACACTAAGTTCTAAACCTCAAACCCTTAACAAAACCCCCAAGACCAAAACCCTAAACCTTACGCCCTAAACCTTAAGTGTTAAACCTAAAACCCTAACCCTAACCCTAAATAATAAACCCTAAACCCTAAAATCTAAACCCTTGGTCCCTTATACCACAAACCATAAATCCCAAACCTTTCATCATAAAATATAAATTATGAGCCCTAAATCCTAATCCTTAATCTATAACACTCAATATTTAACCCTAAATGCTAATCCATAGACCTTAAACCCTAAAATGTGAATCTCAAACCATCAACCATAAACCTTAAACCCTAAATTTCTAAATCCTAAACCTCTAACCATAAACCATAATCTTGAGTTATCACCTATATAGAGAAAGGAGAGTGGGTATTGGCAAAGCCATATCTTTAAGGATACAAGACATTCTCACCTATATAGAAAAAGGAGTGACTAGGGACATTCATGTAAAAGGCTTGAAAGTGGATTCAAGATGAATTCCTAAATAATTTATGGCTTTTTTAATCAATGGGTATATCAATATGCATAAATAACAAGAAAATAACATGAAACCTATAACATACATATAGTAGTGATATAATCATTCATATATTACATCTACCCCATACCTATACTACATGTAGGTATGTTGTCACTCATACATGACATATTCCTTTAGTCATGATATAATCAATCATACCAAACACAACTTTATCTAATCACCCTAGTGCACTCTACTTTCACCTAAACCATTAACCCTAAACCCCAAACCCTAAACCCTAAACACTAATCCTTAAACCTTGAACATTAAACCTTAAGCCCCAAACCCTAAGCCATTAAACCTAACCCATGAACACTAAATCATATACCTAAACCCTAAACACCGTAAACATTGAATTATTAAACCTAATATATCTAACCTAAACCCAAAATAATAATACTTAAACCCTAAAACCTAGACCCTAAACATATAACCTTAAAACCTTAAACCCTCAAATTTATACCCTAGACCTTAAGCCCTAAAACCTAAACTTTAAGCCCTTAACTTTAAAGCCCAAACCATAAGTATAAAATCCTAAATCCTAAACACTAAACCATGAGACATTAACCCTATACCCTCAATATTAAACACTAAACCCTAAATACTAAATTCAAAATCATGAACCATAAATCATAAAAATTGAATCCCAAACCCAAAACCATAAACATTGACCCCTAAACTAGTAACATTAAACCCTAATATTGAAACCCTAAACCTTGAAATTTTAACCCTAAACCACAAACCCATAACCATAAAACTTCAAACCTAAAACATAGACCCTAAACCTTAAGACCTAAATGCTAGAACCCAAAAAATCAATGGTAAAAAATGAACTATAAACTTTGAACCCTAAACCCTTGACCCAAAAAACTAAAAATTAAACCTAAATGACAAATACTAAACCTAAATGATAAACACTAAACATACATTATGGAGACCACATAATAGAGGAATGATGTAAGCAATGATAGTTTTTCTCAACCCCTCTCCACTTTCATATCATAATTCTTACATAAGGGTAAAGCTTTTAATGTAAGGAGAAAACATGCCATAGCAAAGTCAATAGCACAAATGATAATAGTTTATACTCATGACCCACATCATTTTTTGAGAATAACTCACAAACATGAGAATGGCTAAAATTCTTTGGCCCTGTCACTCAAAATTTGTAACCCAAATAGAAAATAAATAAATGTGTCTAGAAGAAGGATTTCACCTCCTCCTCATCAAAATATGAATACCAATGTGGAACTGACACAATCATTACACTTGTTAACATTTGTATAGAACATGTGACAAGGGGGATGAGATCCAACAATTATAAAGGTAAAATATATGAAACCATTAGGAAATGCCAAAACACATTTCATCAAGTCTATTACAAGGTAGGTGGATTGGGAATAGGGAATCAACAACCCTTATAGTGGCCTAAGGCTAAAGCTCATACTAACTCAAAAGACCCAAACATCAACCTACCACTCTTTGTAGAGTAATAAGAGATATAAGATGGAACAAACCATGATAAGCAAATCTGAGGCAAAAACAAAGTTCAATCCAACATTTGATCTTGCATTTAAAAGGAAACATTTTTTCCTTCATACATTTACTATTTATTTTTGAAATTGAGTATACATATCATTATAACATTAATTTCATATCAAGGGGGAACTACAAAGTTTCCTTTGTTTTAACTTATTTTCCCAAATAGGAATTTAAATAATATCTTCCCCCATAGTATTTATAAGTTAAAATACATGCCATGATTCTCATAAGGATACCATGATAGTCACACTTATTTTTAAAAAATCATCATTAAAAATGAAACTCATGATCCTAATGAAACTCAATATTCCAATATAACTTGTGTTCCCAATGTAACTCAAGTTAGAAATGTAACTTGGGCATGCAATGTAACTCAAGCTCATAATGCAACTCAGGATGGCAATGCAAATTGATCTCCCAATGCAATTTAGGATCCCAATGCAACTTGGGATGGAAATACAACTTGGGCTCTGAATACAACTCAGGCTTAAAATGTAACTTAGGCTAGAAATGTAACTCAAGAATGGAATGCAACTTGGGTTCACAATGCATCCCATTTTCAATTACCAACATCATATCATTTAAAATTAAAGAAGAATATAGTTTGCATAATGCTAACTCATTTTCTAAGCCACACATATATCCACATCCAAAGAGCATACCAACATCATTTTTTGCACTGAAGAGGAAACATAGTTTCCTTTTTTATAATTCATTTTCCAAATTAGAGTATACAAAGCAAGCACAAAGAGGTAATTTTTTATCTATCATCATTTTTCATCATCCCTCATTATTTAAAATGAATTTCTACCATACAAGTGAAAATCAGATATTATCTAATTTCCATCATGGAAATCATTAAATAATCTCCCTAAACTAATCCATCATGTCCCTACCTAATCTATCGAACATAAATGAGAATAATCACCCTAGTACACTCCAATCAGAATAAAATGAATAGAAACACAATTCATAATTCATATGAAAAAGATATTATTTAGTTTAAAATAAATTTATATTGACTACTTGATTGAAACACACTCTAATAGAAGAGGGAGTGACTAGGGATAATGAGTGAGTGATTACAAATGATGAGGGATAATGAGGGAATGGTTAGAGACAATGAGGGATGCATATGAATGAGAGGGGAGTGATTAGGGATGCTGAGGGTTGATGAGGGAGTGATTAATGATTATGAAATATAATGAAAGATGATAAAGGATTAACTAGGGATGATAATAAATGATGATGGTTTATGATGGAGTTATTAGGGACGATGAGGGATGATGAGAGTGTGACTAAGGATGATGAGAGATGATGAGAGAATTATTAAGTATGATGAGGGATGATGAGGGTTGATGAGGGAGTGTTTAGGTATGATCAAGGATAATGAGGGATGATTAGTGATGATGAGGGAGTAATTAGGGATGATTAGTGATAATGAGGGATGGTGATATCCAATGAGGGAGTGACTAGGTATAATGAGGGACAATGAGAACTAATGAGGGAGTTAATAGGGATGATAAGTGAATAAGATGGCTAATGAGTGAGTGATTAGGGATTATGAGGGTCAATGAGGGAGTATCCTCTGTAAATTTGGAGTGCTAGAATATGACTTTAATATATGTGACTTTGGAATAGTGTATGAGATTAAAGTTTAAGAATGCATGGATTGATCATATATCTATAATTTATTTTAGAGTGAATGGTATCTTTTTAGAATCACTTTTAAATGGTGTTTTGATTCATTCTATTCCAAATGGAGTCTATTAAGGTGACGAGCTACATTCATATCTGATATAAGCTATTGTATCATGACTATAGGTAGATGTCATGTATGAATGAATGCATACATAAATTATATAATAGGTATGAGGTAGATTTCATGTATGGGTTACTTTATCATGGACTAAAGTTATGTTACAATTTACATGCTACAAGGCAATAATTTATGTATATCGATAGACCCATTAATTTAAAAAACCATAAATTATTTAAGAATCCACCTTCAAGCTCAAGTATACAACATGTAGAGTAGACTCAAGTAGGTAAAGTAGGTAAGGCATAATCAATTAGGTAAATTTGTGGGACTAATCAATGGTGTAGATATATTACATACATAACATGATTTGAAACCTTGTTTCTTATTCTATCTTCTAATCCTAAAATTTTGAAAAATAAGTATTTACTAGATTGGATTTTGAAAAACTAACTTATGGTAAATCCTAAAACTATGTAATCGATTTCATAAGATGAATAGTGTCCCTAATTTTTTATATTTAGTAAACTAAATTTAAAATATAACACAACAAAAAAACTAGCTCAAACTACACACATAAATATAAACACAATAGAAAATACATACATGTCTTTAAACACAAAAATAACCAAATAAAACTACATTAAACAAAAAATATATACATGTATTTAAAAGGGCATATGCCCTTTCAACATTTTAATCTTTTAATTTTACATTTTACCTCTAAAGTTGCCTTGGGTATAGGCTTGGGGAGGTCTAAACCTAGCCTAAAACCAGCTATGGAGTAGTTCACTTGGGTTCTAAGAAATTTAGGAGTCCTTTTTGTCTTTGTTGACACATCTGATTAGATAGATTTTATTATTTAAAATAATAATTGTATGGGTTTGTATAGGGGAAAGCATATTTATATATTAATGTTAGAATATTATTTATAGTTATTAATTAATTTATACATAACATTTCTCATTATGGACTATATACATATCATCATAAATTTATTTATAAATTTTTGAATACTAATCAAACGTTTATATAACTTATATCTCAAAAATATAAACATTGTCAACTATGCTTAAGAAATGATTTTCATGAAGTCAAGGTCAAAACATTGTGTTTGTACACTTATAGTTTCAATTTTCTAGTTGTCTTAACCTATAAAATTATTTTAAAATTATGTATATAATAAAAAATATTCTAAAAAATATTAAAATTTTCACTTATCCATATATTAATTTTCATACAAAAATTCATTTGTTCACTAAAAAAGTGTGTTTGTACACATGCAATCTCTTTCTTTTTTTCAAAAATAATAACCAACCTATTATCATAAATGCTTATATTTCTCACACTTTTATCACCTTGGTATTGTATGTATATATATATATATATATATATATATATATATATATATTACATTCAAAATAACACAATTAATGTTCCTATGTCATTATCAAAATATTTTTCAAAGTGTCTCTAACATTCTCTCCAGTTTCAACTATTTTTATTTTAAGAAAAAAAATATCACTTTATACCTCCCCTTTTGTCCGCCATTATCCTAAATCTACACTAAAGGTACATTTATATTTTACTATGGAGGTAAATTTTAAAGTGGGGAGAATATTCAAGAGTGTATTTTTCAAAAAAGGGAGTTATACTTTTTGTAAGGTGGGTGGGAGGGAAAGGGGGATCATGGACATCCTAAAGGAATAATTATTTGCATTCTAGTAACTCCAAAAGTCATGCATGCTTAAAATTATGTTTGATATCAAGGGAGTTAACCCTCGATATTACCCTGTAATATGATAGGGAACACACATAGGGAACTAGACACATACCCCATAAGGGTCACCTACCCTTGACCTCACTAGGAGATGCCACTCTGAGACCCTTACTCCTTGGCTCAACATTATAATCAACTATGGATGAATTATTAGTAAATCTCAACATCCATAAATTATTTTAAAACTAAACCCCACATTATATTCTACATACACATTTTAGGATGATTATAATATCTAACGATCACGCATTGTCACTTATGCCATTGTTTCAAAAAATTATCTCCTTTACAAATGCATTAACAATGGATCCTGATGGGGTGTTAATTTTTTTGATTGTGTTTTTGCATTCATAATGGATCTTTGTTCCACATGTCATAGTCTTAATTAAAAAAATTACAAGATATATTTTGAGAGTTGTACATTACTCGTTATACCTTTTGATGATTCATTTTTTTACCTCTCTTCTTGGTAGTTGATTTTTGGGAGCACTTTTAACTAATGGAGTTCTTTGATCGAATGATAATCTCATTTATATTAGGAACTATTATAGTGCATAAATTTTCCATTTGATCCTATTTTGGTAGTTTTTTATGGGATCACATTGATATATTACATGCCATGGGTTTTTTTGTCACCTTAATCTATTTTTTCATCATGATTAGGTGCCTTTTTCTTTGTATATTACTATCAATTGTTTAACTATTCCATCACCAACTAGGCCATATTATTTATTCATACACATACATACTTTATTTATTTACACCATTTTAAGTCTTTTAGATTCATCCAATGGAAATGGGTATCTAATCAGGAACTTTGTTTCCCAAAACCCATCTAAGGATTATTATTTTGTCTTATTTCATTGATATTTTTACATCTAATATGAGATAGTACCATAGGTTCTAAAATTTACCTATTATATTATCTCATATTTGACATATTTTTGTCTTATTGAATTACTATTCATCAAGGAAATTCAACTACTTTCCTCTAAATTTTTCATATTGAATGAACATGAATAGGTTATTTAACTGACTATGGTGGTGGTGGGGGTGGAGGAGGAAATGTCTCCGGTTGAATATGATATTCATATGTAGTACACAAAACTATTACCATTATGTTTCCATATATATACATCATACATATATGTAATGAAGATGGTACTGCATGGTGATTATTTATCCAAAGATACGTTAATAACATGTCAAATGCCCATGTACTTGGTATATCTAAAATTAAAATAATAAATACTACATGGCCTACCTTACGTGGTAGACTAATACTTAGAAAATGGTTGTTTATATTTCCATCAAATACTTTGATGATATTTTTTTACCCATGAATCCTCATGTGTATATCTAAGACTAGTAAGGAGTGTCATAGTACAAACATTTTAACTTGAACCATTATCACTATGTATAGGCTAAAAATCAATGTAGGTGCATAATTATTTTATGTATAACTTGAATCATCATGCATAATATCACTAATGTAATTTTAGGTTGTGTAGATATATGTTTGTAACTATACCAATAATTACATCCAATGGATTTTCATATGTCAAAGGAGGATGTACATTATAAGTCATATTCAGTTCAGAATTACTTTTACTTTCTATTTCCTCATGATTTGGAAATGGATCAAAAATGATTTTCAATTTTATGTTCCAATTAAGTTATGCCCATGAATAATTCATAGGTGCATTTATGTCATTAATATAAATATTTTATCTTTAATGAGATCTTAAATATTATATCTTATCAAAAAACATATGTTTTTAGAGTGTTTATAAAACTAGTGATAATCACAATATTCATTACTATCATATTCCTTAGGTAGAAGCCTGCTCATATTAATCTCAATTTATGAGAGGGAGAGATATAAGGTTGAAATCAAGTAACTCATATAGTAAATTATTAGGATGTTTTGATAATCTTGAAAATTCAATCCTTTATGGGGCTATTGGCTCAAAAATTTGTCAAGGGGACAAATTGGTGACTTTGAGTTAGCAATGTGGAAACCAAGTTCTTACGTTAATAAGTGATATAAGACATAGACCATCTCCTATTAGTAGTTGGAGCAACCTCTATTTAAATCTAAAAGGGAAAAGTAGGGGAAAATCTATTCACAACTATTTATAGCAAAAAAAGATTTCTACTTGGGGTTTTGTACTTTTAACTTAAAATTACATAAAGGAGATAGAAAGGAAATGAGTGGAAAGAAGGGAACAATATATAAAGGAAAGGAATAAGGGATAGTAGGGTTATTATAGTCAGTTAAACATATAAACTACCATAATAACCATAAAAAAAATGAAAGATAATTTTGGGTGGCTAAATGCATAAACTTACCAAAATAGTCCTAAAAGAAGAAAACATTATATGCATGGAAATATCTCTCATTAAATGGGTGGTAAAAACATATATACACCCTTAGGAGTGCAAAACATATACTAATACAAGTTTCTAATATAGATAGTAGACCAAAGACAATCATCCCATGTTTACCTATAAAAGACAATTAAAATATTTCTTAAACCCCATCAAAATTTTACATTCATAGAAACAACACAAGAAGATTCTAAAAGAAATACTTAATCTGAAATTCCCATTTTCTAATAATTTGGTAGTTATTATGAAAACAATTTGAAATTAAAGATATATAGATAGATTAATCAAATGCAAATTTATAACTCATCAATAAATCTTGTACATAAAGTCTATAAAATCTCCCTATTCTGATCTTTATTGAGTTAGAAATACAATCCCATCCTTCAAAAGTTTTTGTAGATTTTCACTAACAAAATTATATCTCCTTTAAAATGAGCCTTACATTCATATTTATAGCATGGGGAGGTGGTTACAGTGCATAACCACTTATTTTCTTTTACATTTTTGAAGGTGTAAAAGTGATTTTATAAAAATTCACCACTTAAGTGATGTAAAAGTACATTGGTGCAATTGCATCATGTGCAAAAATGAAATTATAAAATTGTACCACTTGAACGGTGAAAAAATACTTCGGTGATTTTGCACCACTTGAAATGTGCAAATCAAAATTGCATGATTCACTTTAGAAACTAAGCACTTGTAGATTTATTCAGCATACAATTGTTTCTTTCATATTCTATTATGAAAACCTTTGCTCTAGAGATTGGTACCAGCTTGAGGGTTTTTTCTCCTTGTAAAATATGCCCAAGAGATAAATTCAATATTTTCATGCAACACCTTCTCCATATTTTTATAAAATGACTCAAAATCCATCGATCTAATATTTATCTTTGAAAGGTAATCATGTCTTTAATAGATGGTGGTTACTAAAAAAGGCCACCAAAAATGTTTTTGATTAGTTCTCTAAGCCAAAATAAACACATATACCAAATTTTAAAGAATGTATAAATCCCATGAATTATTTGATGAATTATATCAAATGAAATTGATTCCATTTAGAGACTAGCTGATTGTATCTTTTCGACTAGGTAGCACATGAACCATTATGTTCATTTTTATTAGTCACATTCATTTCATTTTATGAAAAAAAAATTTACCATATTGCAGTCACTATTTTTCATTAAGACACGCAAGCCAAGATTTGGCACATAAGTGAAAATCATATGTGAGATTGTGGTGATAGATTTAGTTTGAAATAACATTTATGTAGGCCAATTATGCAAAATCAACTTACACTTTGTATGTTGGTTGTGTTTTCTCATCCTCAAAACACATAATTTGATGCATGGGATAAATATTGATCACCATATTATTAGTCATATCTCAAGATGACATATGCATAATTGCTTTTATATTCACTTTGACTCATGCCATGAATAACACAAGCCCACATTTTGATTATAATCAAAGATTTGTTTTGGACTTTTCTATGTGAATTTTCTCAAGTGTCATTTCAAATTTTGTTTACAATAATATACTCAATTTCTTCATCTAAAAAATGTGAAATTTTGGATTTTGGCATTATCTTGAAAATCAAATGATAACTTTGTAATTAATTGAGAGAATCTAAGAGTTATAAAAATGTGGGCCATAAACCTAAAACATTCTGCTAAAATGCATTGATGATCCTTACAACCATGGTATCAAATATTTTGGGAATATGAAGATGGTAATCTTAGAGTCAAATAACACTAACCACCTATATGGGATTCATTCCATTAAAGGGCATGCACAATTTATCCAATTCTTGTATCATCCATTTTTTTTACCCTCACCATATCTTCCCACTTATCATCTATAACATAACTAAATTCTAAATCAAAGTCAAGGACTCCTTTCCACTTGTCAATCATATTTGAAAACCTATTGTTCTCTTTGAATTTAGTGAAGGCATCTGCATAGACACCATTTTCTTTATGGTGGAATTCCCAAGGTTTCATTCCATAAAACATAGGAATAAATGAAACATTTGTTTGTTGTAGCATAAAGATGATCTTGTATAAACACTAAATGGAGTGTGCATATCCTTTTAATGAATAAGTTCTCTCTCAAGACAATTTTTTAGTCTTCACATTTTCACACCTTATAAATTATAACCAAGTCTTCCATGTAATCCATAATAATATCAAGTTTGTCAGAATAGAAGAAATGGATTAGGATATTAGTGTAGGAAAGGATAATTTCTATTTAGAAAATTTGATTTCTTTGTGGTCCTTCCAAACCGTTTGAAATTTCTTCTTAAAAAATGGTGAGCATGTTACTAAAATGAATCTTTGTGCTCAATAGGCTATCCTTGAACAAATAATTTAATGTTTGGAGCAAAATCATTGCCAAAATGCTCACTCAGAGATATATTTCCTAAATTTTCACTTGTATAATCATTGTGAAAGAGTTGATTGGCCTTGTAACTCAAGAAAACCTCACATAGTGCACTTTAATATGGATCTAATGGTGGTAGCCTCTCCTCAAATATATTTATTAGCTTCCTCACCTTGAGATTGAGTGCCACATAATGGTAATGATCCCCATCAAAGGTATGTTCTATCAATATTGCCCCACTCTATAAAAAAATTCTAGTTGCATCTAAGTGTCCTACCAAACATGCATAACAAAGCACCATTGAGTCCCACACATCCCTTGCATTGACATTGACACCCACCTCTAGTAAAAACTTGAGGCAGTCTACATTGCCTACTCTTTCGGCCTCATAGACATTCCTTCCCTTAGCTTGAAAGCATGAAAATTATGACTAAATGCTTAAATGAGACATGTATCACTAGGAAGTCTATTAAATTTTATTGGCACCAGATAGTAGGAAGCAAGAAATATCATGGACCTATTATTTACACTTGTTAATTTCATTTCTCAACTTTCATACATTGGTACAATTGAGAGATGGCATGCCAAGTTTTTAACAAAATGACTCAAAAAAATGTAACACCATTTGAGCTCTCTATTGGTACTTATAAAAAAACTTGAAAATGCTAATCAAGTTCTATTTTATATATATCCTAAAATTATTACAACCCATGAGACCACATTACTTTGAATCATTTTTTCAAATGGTTTACATGCCTTGTGGATGCTTCCACATTGTATGCATATTTACCAAGGCACTTACAACTATGGCATTTTATAAAAATATTTTTTCCATTATTTGTTTGAAGTAGATACAACTCCATCAGGCCTTTGATCCCCTTTCATTAAAATATATTTTGAAAATATCCAATACAAATTAGTTATATGATCTTTCATCATATACCATAGTTATTATCTCCTGCATCCTCAAAACCTAGAATAATAAATTTGTGTTCATTCATTGTAAGATCAATAGTGTTAATGTATACATGGAGCCCATGAAATTTCTCACTTAAATTTTGAGTGGTAGGAGGAGAAGCCATTATAGAAACCACTCATATTTCCCTATGATTAACTCCTCTCTTTTTTAATAGATCAATCACATCAATAATTATCCCTTATGTTGCAAGAATTGAACTGACCACAAGTACAAGATACTCCTAAGGGAAATAATCACAATAATTTAATGGGAGTTAAGAGAGAAAATTGCAAATTACATAAATGGATAAGTGGAAAATTTAGATACACGGTTAGGAAAAACCAAAAAAAATTTGTAATTTGCATAAGAACCAAAAACTTTTTTGCAACTTTCACAGGAACCAAAAACATTTTTACTATTTTCATGAGAAAAAGTTTTTACAAATTGCACAACTTGTGAAATACTTTGGGGTAAAATTAGAAAAAGACATAAATTTTAATTTTTGAATTCTTGAGCAAAATTCAAGAAATTTAGCCACTTCTTTTTAAATTAAAAATTTCACCATTTTTTGTCATTTTTAAAAAATATGACAATATCTAGCTCCAACTTGGATTTCAAACTGCAAGGATAAAAAATAACTTAGAATTTTATGGTTTCATAGGCTCGTGTTTTATCCATTGAGTAACAGAGTCTTCAACAGTAACTTCAATGGATTTGAATTTTTTTTGGATTTTTAATCTTTGATAAAGGGATGGGTCCTCAAGCCATCAAAAAGCTATCACATGTAAAAATATAATGTATGAGAGGGTTAGGTACTTAGCCTAATAGGTGATTTCATGTATCTAAAAGGATAGTGTATCTGAGGGCATTTTTAGTTCTGCATTTTTAAACAAATTAAAATGTGAAGAGAGAAGTGTTTTTCTTACATTTGTATATGTAGATCTGACCAACTAAAAACCAATTAACCCATCTCAATCATATGAAAAATAAAAATGCACTACCACTCCATATCACCTATTCACTTAAAAACTTGCATGCCCTAATCTGACCAACTGACAACTAGTTTGCCAATCTCAATCATATGAGAAATAAACATACATTATCAGGCCAGATCAACAATTCATTAAAGAGATCTATGAAAAATATGTTTAATGTATTACTCTTACAAAACTTGTGATCGCCCATGACATTTCCAAATAAATATCATGACAACAAAAATGTATAAGGAGGAAGACCAAAGTATGGAGAAGGAAGGGCAATAGATAGATAATTGATTTTATTAAAAAACAACACATGCACACCAAAATAAAATGGGAAAAAGTAAACAAGCCAAAATTAGGAAAGTAAAACTATATATAGGGAGCTAATGAAAATGAAAAGATTATACAAAACCATTCAGAAATTGGGATAAGTACCTGCCATTTCAAAATAGTGGATTTTACTTATGAACTTCAAACACATTTATCAATAGTGACCAAGCATGTGGGAAGATGAACTTATAGTTATCACTCATATAAGGCTGATCATGAATGAAAGAATCAACGATGTTTTCCTATTTTGAAATGATATCATTATGAAGTCTTTGATCTTTTGTGAGCACTCCTAAGAAATACTAAACTTTTATATGTCTTCTTGGATGACTTCAAATGCATATGTGATAGATATAGTATCTAAATTGGAAAGAAGTAATTCACATATCTATTTATGATCTAAAACCATAATATGATTATCTTGTAAAATGAATGAGTTGTTGATATTCTTTTATAAATTACTTCCCCTGTTATAAATGAATTCATCACTAGATGAGTCATCATCATTATCTTCATCAATTTCTTCTACCTTGATAGTTTCCATTTTATTTGTAATGATTATTTGACACCATTCATTTTATTTCACATTGATGTCTTCTTTTTCCTTAACCTTGGCATGATTATGATTTTAAATTTACATAGGCTTAATTTCTTTGGATTTTGATCTTGTGCATAATTATTATATGGTGAAAATTGAAAATGAAATACCTAAGAAATCTTCATTTTTGACTATTGACTCTTTCATTCCGATAGAGAAGGGATTTTCTTCTTTATATAAAATTGGTTCAACATTATCCTCTCTTTTAGAATTCAAAGCATCATACTCTGTATTATTACTTATTTATATTCAAGTTTCAATTGGTGGTTCATTAAATGGATCATTTTATCCCAAGACTATTGGGTTTAATAAATCTAGTGAAGTAGGCAAATCTTTCTCCTTTTCACCAAGCAGGGAGTTGAATTTTCCATATGTTGTCTGATCAATCATTAGTTCTTCTGACTATTCACCTTCTTCCAAAATTGTAAAACTAAAATAATCATATGTGATAGGTATCAATTTCTCTTTTTCTCTTTTAAAATGTGGACATTTTTGATAAGGAACTTCCCTTTGAAATCTCTTTTTTTAATATTGCAAACTCTTGATTGTATTGGGTTTCACTTTTTCTTCATTATCATTTGAAATAGGTTTAGAACATTTTGAAACCAATTTTTGAAACATTATAGACATAATCAAATCATCTTCAATCTTAATGGCATCTTGTTGTGCAACTAATAAATCATTTACCTTGTTCCTCATCAAGATGAACTTGATCTTTGGGTGAAGATAACTAATGAAAATATAGAGTTGATTATTGAGACTTGGTTAATCCACCTAAGGAATAAATCTCAATAATTTGTCAAAATGGGCTATGAACTCTCTCATCTCTTCATCATCTTGATTAACTAAATTTAAAATAATTATAACAATAATTCAAACACATCAATAGTTAATTTGAATCTATCCAAGAATCTATTCTTCAAAGAGTTCCAATCCATAACACATCTATATTCTAAGTTACAAAACCACTTAGTAGTAGTTTTAATGAAAGTTTCAATGAAAATTCTCACATCAACATCCTCATACATAACTACCAAAATGCTACAAGACACTGTGAAGACTTGGATATGTTTATTTGCATCTTGACCATTTTATTTAGAGAAATTTTAGAATTTATTCCTTGAACCAAATGAGAACTCATTGTATTGGGCTGAAGCCAAGGACCCAAAACATTTTCCCCATGGGACACAAGGAACATTGGGGTTGGGGTGGACCAATGTCATTTATATAATTAGGAAGGTGTAGGCACTAGGTAATTCTTCTCAATGGATTCTTCAACCTCCATTTTAGGGGAGGTCCTTGAAATTTCTAAAATTTGTGTGTAAAAATCACCTTGATCCTCAATAGAGTTGCCCAAAACTATTGGCTCAAAAATTTGTCAAGGGGAATAACTGGTGACTTTTAATTAGTAGTGTGGGAACTAAGTTCTTATGTTAGTCAGCAACAGAGGACAAATTCCCTTTCCTACTAGCAGACAGAGCTACCTTTATTATAATCCAAAAGGGAAAAGTAGGGAAAATTTTATTCACATCTATTTAAAGCAACAATGTTTTCTATTGGGGGGTTTTTTAATTTTAACTTAAAAGTACATAAAGGAGAAAGAAAGGAAATGATTGGAAAGAAGTAAATAATAGAAATAAGGGAAGAATATAGAAAATAAATGAATAAGGGAGACCATGGTTATTATAGTTAGTTAAACACAAAAACTACCATGATAACCCTTGGAAAAATCAAAGACAATTCTAGGTAGATAAATGTAGAAACATACCAAAATAGTCCAAGAAGAGGAAAACATTTTAGTCATGGAAATATCTCTCATTCAATGGGTGGAAAAGACATAATTACACCCTTAGGAGTGCAAAACATGCACTGAGACAATTTTCTAATACTGATAGTAGACCAAAGAAAACCATCCCATATTTACCCATAAAAGATAATCAAAATATTGATTAAACCCCATTGAGATTTAAAATTCATAGAAATAACACAAGAATATTCTAAGAGAAATACTTAATGCAAAATTCCCATTTTTTGGCAATTTGGTAGTGATTATGAAAATAATTTGAAATTAAATATACAAATATAGATGAATCATAAGAAAAGTTATAACTCATGAATAAATCTTGAACATAAAGTCTTTAAATATCCCTATTCTAATCTTATTGAGTCAAAAATACAATCTCATCCTTCAAACATCTTTGTAGAGTTTCACTGCCAAAAGTCCCACTCCTTTACAATGAGCCTTACATTTATATTTATATCATGGGGAGGTGGTTATAGTATGTAACCACTTTTTTTTGCATTTCTAAAAGTGAAAAAGTGATTTTATAAAAATTCACCACTTGAGTGATGCGAAAATGCATTGGTGCAATTGCATCATGTACAAAAATGAAATTATAAAATTTCACCACTTAAACAGTGGAAAAATACTTTGGTGCTTTTGCACCACATGAAATATGCAAATCAAAATTGCATGATTTTCTTTAGAAACCAAAAAAATTTATATTTTTTAAGCATATCAATTATTTCTCTCACATTCTATTATGAAAACCTTTGCTTCAGGATTGGTACTAGCTTGAGGGTTTTTCTCTCCTTGTCAAAGACATCCAGGAGATAATTTTAGGATTTCCATGCAACACATTCTCCATTATTTATAAAATGACTCAAAATCCATCAATTTGATCTTTATATTTGAAATTTATTCATTTCTTCATTAGATGGAGGATACTAAAAAGGCTATCAAAAATGTTTTGGATCAGTTATCTAAGCCAAGATAAACACATATACCAAAATTTGAAGCATATACAAATATTTTGAATCATTTGATAAATTACCTCGAATGAAATTGATTTAATTTAGAGGCTAGTTGATTGCATCTCTTTGAATAGGTAGCATGGGAACCATTATGTTCATTTTTATTAGTCACATTCATTTCATTTGATGCAGCCTTTTATTATCATATTGTAGTCATTATTGTTAATTAAAACATGTGAGCCAAGCTTTGGAACACAAGTGAAAATGATATGTGAGATTTTGATGATAGCTTTAGTTTGAGATAGCATTTACGTGGGCCAATAATAAAAAAATAACTTACACTTTTTATGTTGGTTATGTCTTCTCATCCTTAAAACACATAATTTTATTCATGGGAGAAATATCGATCACCATCTTATTACTGATATCTCAGGATGACATATGCACAATTACTTTTATATTCACTTTGAATCATGCCATGAATAACACAAGCACACATTTTGATTATAATCAAAAAATTGTTTTGGATTTTTCTATGTGAATTTTCTCGAGTATCATCTTAACATTTCTTACAACTATCTTCTCAATCTCTTCATACAACAAATATGAACTTTTGGATTTTAGCATGATCTTGAAAATTAAATGATAAATTTGCAATGGTTTGAGAGAATATAGGAGTTGTACAAGCATGGGCCGTAAACCTAGATCATTTTGCCAAAATGCATTGATGATCCTTGCAACCATGGTATCAAATATTTTGGGAATATCAAGATGATAATCTTATAATCAAACAATATCAACAACCTTCATGTGATTCATTCCATTATAAGGCATGCACAATGTAGCTAATTCTTGTATCATCCATTTTTTTACCCTCACCATATCTTCCCACTTATCATATGTAGCATAATTTTTTTAAAAACTAAAAGTCAAAGAATCCTTTACACTAGTAAATCATGTCTAAAAACCTAAATTTCTATTTGAATTTAGTGAAGGCATCTACATAGACACCGTTTTCTATGTGGTAGAGTTCCCAAAATTTTAAACCATAAAACATAGGAATAAACAAAACATTTGTTTCTTGTAGCATAAGGACAAGCTCGTCTAAACACTAAATGGAGTGTGCATATCCTTCTAATGAATAAGCTCTTTCTCAAGAGAAATTTTCAATCTTCACATTTGCACACCTTTCAAATTATAACCAAATCTTCCATGTCATCCATAGTAATATCAAGTTTATTAGAATAGAAGAAATGGATTAGGCTATATAGTGAGGGAAAGGACAATTTCTGTTTAGAAAATGTGATTTCTTTATAGTCCTTCCAAACTATTTGAAAAATTTTCCTAAAAAATGGTGAGCATGCTACTAAAATGGATCTATGTGCTTCAAAAGGCTATCCTTAAACAAAGAATGTAATGTCTAGAGAAAAAATCATTACCAAAATACTCACTCATAGATACATTTCCTAAATTTTCACTCATATATTAATTATGGAAGAGTTGATTGGACTTGAAACTCAAGAAGACCTCACATTGTGCACTTTACTACAATCCCCATTATGGAAACAATCTCCATTAAAGGTGTGTTTTGACAATATCACCCCACTCTATAATATAATTCTAGCTACATCTAAGTGTCTTGGAAAACATGCATAAATAGAGCTCTATGAAGTCCCACACATCCTTTACATTGACATTGATGCCTAGCTCTAGTAAAAACATGAGGCATTGCACATCATTTTCTCTTTCATCCTCATAGATGTTCCTTCCCTTAGCTTGAAATCATGCTTATTATGACCAAATGCTTCAATGAGACTTGTATCACTTGAAATTCTACTAAATTTTATTGGTATGGGCTGGTAGGATGCAATCAAGGTCATGGACTTATTCTTTACACTTGTCATTTTCAATTTTAAACTTTTAGGTATTGGTACAATCGATAAATGGCATGCCAAGTGTTTAACAAAATACCTTAAAGAAATGTAACACCATTGGAGCTCTCTATTGGTACTTATATAAAAACTTGAAAATGCCAATAAAGTTTTATTTTGTGTATATCTTATAATTATTTTAATCCATGAGACCACATTCCTTTGAATCATTTTGTCAAATGGTTTACATTCCTTATGTATGCTTCCACATTATATACATATTTACGAGGGCACTTGTAACTATGAAATTTAATAAAAATATTTTTTTCATTATTTTTTTAAAGTAAATATAATTCCATCAAGCCTTTGATCCCATTTCATTAAAATATAGTTTGAACATCTCCAATATAAAATAGTGATCTACTCTTTCATTATGTACAATAGTTGCAGTCTCCCTCATCCCCAAGACTTGGAATAATAAATTCATGTTCATTCATTGTAAGATCAATAGATCTAATCTATACATGAAGCCCATGAAATTTCTCACTTATATTTTAATTGGTAGGAGGAGAAGACATTATAGAAACCACTCATATCTTATTATGATTAACTCCTCTCTTTTTCATTAGATCAATCACATCAATAATTGTCCCTTCTCTTGTAAGCATTGAATCAACCACAAGTACAAGATACTCCTCAGGGAAATAATCATAATAGTTGCATGGGAGTGAAGAGAGAAAATTTCAAATTACACAGTCGAAGAAGTGGAAAATTGAAAAAATTATTGCAATTTGCACGACAACCTAAAACTTTTTCATAACTTACATGGGAACCAAAAACATTTTTACAATTTGTATGGGAAAAAGTTTTTACAAATTGCGTAACTTTTTAAAAATGAAAGTGTGTTTAAGCAACCCATAAAAAGTGAAATGATTTTTGTAAATTACAGAGAATACTAGTGGATTTTTACATAGAGGGTTCAAATAGGCTTTTAAAATACTTTAGGATAAAAATATAAAAAGTTTTAAATTTAAATTTTTGAATTTTTCAATATTTCTAGCATTTTTGAGAAAAATTCAAAAAAATTAGCCATTTTTTTAAAAATTAAAAATTTCAACATTTTTTTTCATTTTAAAAAACTATGACAATAAGGGCTATAAAAATAAGCTGATTAGGAGGTTGTGATAGTGCATTAACAATTATCTTTCCATACTTATTAGTGTCATTTGTTTAGGCCTTGTAATTTGGATTTCTTGGAATGTTTACACTTGAAGTAGATGTGTAATTAACCACATAGATATGAGTTTAAATTATATATCCTTAACCATATGACATAAGTCATCAAATGACTGAAATTTATTGAACATAATGGACTCACATAGATGGGTCCTAATTGTTTAATTGAATGTATATTTTAACTTAATTTAAGCCATGGGATTTATCATTTAAGAAAGAATGGTATTGTATGAAATCATATAGTGACTGATGCATGCATTGGGTCCTTGATTAAGCTTTGACATTTGAGAATATGATAATATATCACTAATATTGATTACAGAGTGTGCAAAAAATTTACCAAGCAAAGGATTAAATATAGGAACTAATTGTAATGGTAGGCCATAAAATAATATTAATTCATAATAATTAACATTTCATAGAAATAACTTGGTCAATAACTTATCATTAGAGGCATAGTAAAAAACATTATACATGAAAAACTCTTACTTGTTACTTTGTATCACCTTTACCATAATATAATAATAAGCTTAGGATGTAATAAACTTTTGTGTATATGTATAGACATTAAATTTAATTATTAAGTGATTTCCAATGTTTAAAATTGATATCCTTACCTTGCTTCACCTATTCACCACTTCACTAACTTGAAATCTCTATGGGAACCTTCAATATTCCATTTACATTCTTAAAAACATAGAAATACTCATTTATACATCCATATTCTAATTATAAACTCATATCACCCAATTCTCAGTAGTATTTATCCTTCTAGGATAGGACCATACTAGGTAGATAGGGCCACATTGCAGTTTTGTCCACTAGTGTGGCCTTATCCTCTATGCTCCAATGGTAAAATTTTTAATTTAATATTTTTCATATTACCCCTCCCATGATTTTAATAATGTTGGTTAATAGATAAATTCAAAATAATGATATATATAACCACACAAAGAATCTCAAAGCATATTCTAGAAATCACATGGCAATTTTACTACACATTGAGTAAAATGACACTAATAGTTCCAATTTAAATTATGAAACATTATAATAGTCATAGATTAACTCTAAAGTTATTTTATTATAGGCCAAGGGAATTCAATGTCAAGTATTCAATTCAATCTATTTATTTGCATTCATATATAGATATAAAGATTTACACAATCAGTCTAGGAGAGAGAACTACATCAGCCCAAGGATCTTTTGGGCTATGTACAAAAAAAATGAGATACATGAGAATTATTGAGGATAGTTCAAATAATCCCTTTTATCAATTCCCACCTTTTAAAATTTTATCTCTCTTTGGTTTGTGTGTAGGATTTAGGGTTAAGATTTTTTAGGTCTTTTGTGTATCAAATCAACACACACATAAAATCAATAAACTCTCTCAGATAAATGTAGGTTCTCCCATATAAAAATAAATTACACAATCAACCAAAACACAACCACAATCAATAGATAAGGTCATAATTCAGCCATGTCCCCTCCTAGTGTAGCCTTGTCCTAACATAATTTGAAATTCTAATTTCAGTTGTGACATAATTCTATTTTCAATTAGTTTTAATCAGCAAATATCCCACATAGTTAACATAAATTTGGTTTGAGCTAAGATTGCATATTGGTTTGTCAATTTACAATTATATTTCATTTCATTTTCTATATATTATGTATTTCACATATAGATTTTGTAGATATTGTATTCTTAATTATATTTCAATAGTTTATTTGTTAATGGCATTTATTTTTTAAATCCAAATAAAAAGATAAAACACTCTAGTGAGTACTTTATTTATAGAACATGGCTTGTAGTTTGCTTGGTTTTTGTCTTAGGATTTTATACAAATTTATGTAAATTATTGACATTAAAATAAAAAAACCTTCAACCTTGGATATAAACATGAAACCACGATTCAATATTTTTTTTACCTTAGATTTAATGTAAGATTGAATAAATTTTTTATCACCTCAAATAACATCTAACATTTTTGTTCTTTCTTCCCTAAAGTTGATTTTTAAAAAAATATTTATACACAAAAATGTTTCAATTTTATTTTTCTCTTTATTTTATATGTGCTTGTTGATTGTTTTTAGATATTATATTCTAACATATTTAAAACTACCTAATTACTATCAATACAATCTAGGAAATGATTTAATTTATAAACACCCTGGTGTGAGGGGTACTACCCTAATACTTAAGAGATTCTAGTACACTAGACATAAAGTCTAGTTTCTTTGTACTTAATGGTATATTTGAAACACTTAGGGTCCATTATTTATACCATAGGAAGCCTATTTTTATATTTTGGGTGTACCAAAAAAGATTGTATCACCAAGGGAAGTTACTCTCACCATACCCTCAAAGATGGGATAGTGGGATACAATCATGATTTTGCCTCTATATTTAGTTCTCTAAAACATTGAGCTGACACTAATATATAAATAAGTATATTTGAGAGCTCACTTAATAATTCAAAACCTTGCCTAGATGAACCTTCATAAATTAGTTTTTACTTGTATTATATTTATATTTTTTAGATATGTTGATTCATCTTGTATTGTGTGCCTCAAAGACATAGTGCTACATTAAGTGGTATTACTTTTTTGTATATGCTAGTTCCTTTGGTATCTTATACAATGGAAAATCACAGTGTTTTTTTTCTCAAACTAATAATGATATTGTTTAAATTCCTTAGTCTAATTAAATTTAAATTCACACTAATTCTGATACTAAAAATAATGAAGACAACCATGATGTATATAATTGACATGAAAATAGTATGATTCCATAAGATATTAATGGAGTAGATCAAAATATAATGAAATAAATTTCTAAATTTAATTAATTTCTTAAAGATATCCCCTAAGAGGTGAATAACATCATTAGTCTACTTCTAGCATCAAAATCTGATCATAAATCTAAATTAGCCAAATCCACACCATAAAAATTTCCTTTTTAGGTTATCAAATCCCCTTACATTTCCACATATATTATTACATCCATTATTATTTATACACCAATAGTTACCTCTATAACGTAATCTAAATAAAATATTCATGGAGACAATTACAATGATAGTAGGAAGTGAAAGCAACTCAGGGAAAGGGAATGGTGATGACAATGAGCGGGAAATAAAGTTTTCAAATCCTAACTCAGAAAGGGAGAAAGGAGATGGTGATAGAGAAAGGGAGATCATGTGGGCCAATATATTTGAAGCCATGTCAGGGAAAGTACTAACATAAGGAATATCTCTTGAGAGAGGCAACAATTTTGACTCTATTAACCTAAAGTAGACATGAGTTAAGACTTCTTGGTGTGAAATATTTATTGGTTCAATGGGAAAGAAGGAGATAAAACATGTTGAATATCTAAAAACCATCAAAAATGTAAAAAATATAAATGTTACAATCACTCCCTCTCATAAATCATGCTTCATCAATGATGGAACAAGCATTAGTTATAAAGTTTATGGGAGTCAGACCAAACATAGACTCTTTCAGATCTTAGACAAAGGAAAAAAGGTTCATGAAAGGGAATATGGAGATATTACAAATTTTGAATGAATTATTAATGATTAGATTTGATAACCTTGAGGACAGTGTCAATATTCTTGTAAGGGGTCTATGGTTTTTTGGAAAATTGGGTCTTTTTCTTAAGAAATGGAAACTAGTGTTTGAACCTAAGAAGGAGAGTATTAACCAAATACCCATTTGGGTTAGACTCCTAGAATCATGTTTTTGGAGGAAGATCTATTTGCAAGTATAGAAAAATCATTTGGGTACCTCATATTTCTAGATTCGGTGACCAAGGCATGATCTAAACTTTTCCATGCTAGATTTTGTGTTAACACATTTGTTAATCAAGATATATCAAACTCAATAGTGTTACACACCCATTAATGTGTAATAACATACAAGATATAATTTGAAAAATATACCATGATGTGTGATAAATGCCACAAATTGGGTCATTCGATAAAAGTGTGATTTATGGGTCCAAACACAACATCATGGCAAAAAAAGTGAGTAGTCTCATTTGAAAAATATACCAAAATGCAAACATCAAATGTGGAGACTGAGACTCATCCTATTTTAGATGTAGCTAGTCCTATCACTCAATAGGAGGAATGAGATAAGGTAAGCTTAGAAGAGATTAAAAATGATGTTTTAGAAGTTAATCATACAATAGAAAATAAGAATATAATACTATCAAATAAAGGAGAAAACAAAACCTATCTGAACAATTCACTTTGATAGAGATAAAAAGATAGGTAGACAAGAAAGAGAAAGTTTTGGAAAAAATATGAAGTCAAACATAAAATAAATACTATGAAAAGATAGTGACATAAGATTTCAAGTATTTAGACTTAGAACAAATTTCAAAATTTAGAGCAAGAGGTAGAATTAAAGGATTTGAATGAGAAAGAGATAGAATTAGATGAAATCACGCAAAATAAAGGTTCTACTTTGGTGACAATTAATGAGGAAAATAGGGATAAAAATCAAGAAATGTGTACTCCTAAAAGCAATACAAAAGCAAAAGTAGTATCTTCAATGGTTACTAGAAGGGGTGCCAAGGGCCTAGATATCAAAACTTTGCCTAAGCTAGGAAAATCATCTAAAAAGGAGAACTTTTTAAAACCAACACACGTAGATATAATAGATGGATTTCAAAAACCTCTCCCTTGTAAAGGGGGTTTCTCTTCTCCAAATTGTTTTGATTATTACTTGGAACATAAGAGGGATGCATAATATAGGTAAGCATAAGGTTTTTAAGGATTTTAGAAAGAATAATAAGGTGACAGTTTTGGCTATCCAAGAATCTAAGATAGAGGAAAATTACTTTTTGAACCATAAAAAATTATACTAAAATGAAGTGAAAGTGGTTTGTATTAGTGCTTCAAGAGCCTTAGGAGGTTTGATTACTTTTTGGGATCCTAAATATCTAATGGGGGAACCCATTTTCAAGTCCCAACATCATGTTGTAGTCTAATTTATGGATTGTATAGAGAAAAAATAGTAGATTTTTTGAATGTTTATGCTCCCAATACAAGGACAACATAGAAAATTATGGGAGGATATTAGATCTTTCAAAAGTAATTGTATTCATATTCCTTGGATTTTGGTAGGATAATTTAACTCACCCCTTCATCCAAAAGATAAAAAAGGAGAAAATATAGTTTGTATGGACAATGTGGATGTTTTTTCATCATTGATAGATGATATTTGTTTAATGTATTTAAAACTTAGGGGGGCCAACTATAATTGGACAAATTGGAGACTCAGTGAGAATCTTATACAATGTAAACTAGATAAACTTTTCATCTCTTTATAGTGGCTCTAACACAAAGATTTAGATCTAAGAACTTTGTTGAAGATTGGGTTGGATCGCTTTCCTTTTAAAGTAAGCATTTATAATTAGTAGGGCAAAGATTCTAGGTATCCTTTCTACATGGAGCATATATGGTTCACACACCTGAATATCTAGGAGAGAATGTTAGACTGGTGGAAAAATAATGAAAGTAGTTTATCCATGTTTAATCTTGCTGAGAATTTTAAGAAGGTAAAAATTAAGTTCAGACAATGGAAAAAATAAGTGTTTGTAAATATACATTTGAAAAAAAGGCCATTAAAGTTGATTTATTGAGGATAGATGAGGAAATTGAGGAAATTTTTTATTGATTAGAGACTCGAAGTAGGGAGAAATAGTTGTTATGTGAGTACGATACTATTGTAGCTAGAGAAGGAACTCTATGGAGGTAGAAATCTAAGAACATTTGGCTTAAGGAGGGTG
The DNA here is from genome assembly GCA_037957365.1 of Torreya grandis. Lineage (NCBI taxonomy): Eukaryota > Viridiplantae > Streptophyta > Pinopsida > Cupressales > Taxaceae > Torreya > Torreya grandis. Next base: position 227,964 of record JARHVA010007939.1, on the reverse strand, counting down.
ATAGAAACACAAGGTTTTTCCATTTATATATGTTAAAGCATGTTAAACATAACTCCATTAGGTATATAATCAATAATTAATGTCATCTATCCTTTGATGCTGATGAGATTAATCAAGCAAGTGTTCTTTCCTACAAGAATTTGTATAAAACTAATTTCAAGATGAAAATTGGTTTTGAACAAGAATTTTTGCATGTGATTCCTGAATTGATCAGCCAAGAAGATAATGATATGCTTTCTTCTATTACCAAAAATGAGAATCTAAAATTTATGATCTCTAGGATGAACCCAGATAAAGCTCCATAACCAAACATAATTCTAATAGATTTTTTTTAAAAATAGGATACAATTGGTGAAGATGTGGTCATAGTTGTAAATGAATTCTTAGAATCCACGTAGTTGCTTAAAGACTTCAACCATACATTTTTAGTGATCATACCTAAAAAAGGAGTAGTTAATTTTGAAAACTTCTAGTTATTAGCCTATGTAATTCTTTCTACAAAATCATTACTAAGATCATAGCCTTGAAGATGCAATTAAGCATGGAAAAAATCATTCAATCTTAGTAAGGAAGTTTTATATTAGGAAGAAAAATCTAAGATGGAGTGATTTTGGTTCATGAAGACATACACTTTATGGAAAAAAGCCAAAAGGAGTTATGGTCCTTCAGTTGGATATGGCCAAGGCATATGATCGACTATATTTGAGTTTTCTATATAGAGTGTTGGCATAATTTGGTTTTAGTGATAAGTTTAGAAAGATTATTAGAGTGTGTATAACAACTTTCATGTTTTTTTTTGTTAGTCAATGGAGTGGTTCAAGGATTCTTTAAGAGCACTAAAGGAGTTCAACGGGGAAACCCTCTATCATCATTCTTGTTCATCATCATGGTAGAATCATTGAGTAGATATATTTCTAAGGCTTTGGCAGATGATCAATAAAAAGGCTTCACACTGACTAGGTTTGTTGATCAAATGACTCATTAGAAGTTTGACTATGAAACTATTTTACTAGATGAAGCTTCTATGTAGGAATTTATAACTATCAAAAAGATCTTGGTAATGTATGAAAAGGAACCTAACCAAAAAATTAGTTTTTAAAAGAGAGTGGTCTACTTTTTTAATACTCTAGTGGCTAGACAAGATAGGATAGTTGCTATTATAGGTTGTCAAATAAAAAAAAAATCCTTCCTCATATTTGAGAATGACATGTTTTATTAATCATCTTTAGGTTTCATCCTAGAATCCATTGATAGAGAGATTCTAAAAGAAGCTCATAGGATAGAAAGGTAAGATCTTCTCTGAGGTTGGTAAGGTAGTGTTGATTAAGAATGTGTTATAAAGTCTTCCAGTGTACATTATATCACTATTCAACCTATCAAATGAGTATAGGATAAACTCATTTAAGATTCAAATAAATTTCTTATGGTTTGCAATGGAGTAAAAAAGCAAATTTCACTAGGTGGCATAGAATAAAGTTTGTAACAAAAAAAGATATGGTGGATTGGGTATTATAAATCTATAGTTGATTAATAAAGAATTCATATCTAAATTTATTTGGAGATTCATATCCAAGAATTAGTTTAGAGTAAGATATTGTCCTTTGAATTTCTTGAAGGAAGAGACCTAATAGTCATTCTGGTTGGGGATCAATTTGTGAGAGGTTCACATATTTGAAACTTTTTAAAAACAAACAAAGAGATAATCAATGAATGTTGGAAATTTAAAATAGGAGATGAAAGGAAGATCAACTTTTGGAAAGATAATTGGAGCATGGAAATGGTATCTTTTCAGAGAGACATAGGTATTCACCTTTAGGAAAATTTGAGATAGAAATATGGAGATAAGGTTCATGACTATTGGTAGGTTATGGAGGGAGTTAAAAAATGAAAGATTTGAGCCTGGATGACATTAACCAAGAAGACATTTTGAAGATAGTATAACCGAATAATGTGTTACAAAATATTCACATCCTAGGGGTAGATAGAGAAGACCAACTAGTCTATATTAACTCATTTTATGATTGATATAAAGTAAAATTAGGGTATGATTTAATCTCTAAGGAATAAAAATCTATGGTAAATTGGGAAGGAGTGTGGGATAATTGGATTACTCCTAAAATTAGTTTTTTCTTATGGGTTGCTATTCAAAATAAAATACTGATAATTGATAACTTGAGAAAAAGAGGATGAATTATTATCAATAGGTGTGTGATGTGTGAAGAGGAAAATGAATTAGTTTTCCACTTATTAGTCAATTGCTCTTTCACATATAGAATTGGGAGTTATTTCCTTGAATTTTTTTATATTTTATGGGTACAATAAGTTCACTAGCAGAAGTTTGGTAGTCTTAGATATGTCCTTTCTAAAATACACATCTCAAGAAGATATTGAACTTAACTCTACCTCACATTAATGGGGGATTTTGGGAGCAAGGAATGATAGAATTTTTAGGGGAAATAGTTAAAATTCAAGGTAATATCTAAAAGAATATTTAATTACATTAAAAAAAATTATAGGTCTATTCAAATCAAGAAAAGTAAAAATATTCTCCTTTTTGAACAAATAGCAGCTCTGAAGTGTTAAATAGACTCCTCAAATTTAGGGAAATTAGACCCTAAGGATGAAATTAGGAAAATAATGAAGTAGAAACCTCCTCCTGAGGTATGGATGAAGTTTAATTTTGGTGGAGATTTGAAAGGAAATCTAAGGTTAAAGGGGGGAGGTGGAATTATTAGAAATCATGAGGGTAATTTAATTTTTTCTTATGCAAGAGATATGGGGTTAAGGTTGAACCATTGGGAGAAAGATCTATCTTCATTATGGGGAATAAAATTGGTGAAACAAATAAATGTTCAAAATCTTATAGTGGAGGGAGATTCTCTAAATATTATGAATTATTTGTCTAGCAAAAATTCTACAAGTGGGTTTATCAAGCATGTCATTGATGCAAGTGAACATCCAGCATACATATAGGGAAGGGAGTGAGATTGATGACTAGCTTTCAAATATGGGATTAAATAATGTGAGTTTTAAAACTTGGATAGCCTATGAATACCTCCCTAGGGAGTTGCTTTTAAAAGTAAATAATGAAGAAAGTAGCAATGCTAATAATCTTATGAATGTGGATGTACCCCTAAATGACTAGAGGGGACTCTTTTGTGTATAATATGAGCTAGGGACTTAGGAATTTTGATTTGAATATTATTGGTTTGAAGGAGAAGCATCTATGAGAGCTAAAACATCTCATAGATGGATAAAACACAATGTGTTACTATAGCCCTTTCTAATTTATCCAGGAGAATAATGACAACACATTTAGCTAGAGTGAAGGTGAGAGAAATAAAATGGGTTTACCAAAAAAAATTAAACTAAAAAATCAACTAAAACTCAAGAAAAATGAAAGAGTTTGGGTTGCCCTATAGGTCAGTGGATTCATGGGGTTTATGGAAAAAATTTAAAGTTTTGATAGAAATTTTTCTATCCTATTTGCAAAGCCTTGGGAGGATAGATCAGTGGCCATCAATGGAGTCACTTTAAAAATTATGGAGGAACTTATCTCCCATGTGACTAGCCTGGTAATTGAGGAGACTAAGAGTTATTACACTTTGAGAGAGTTCAAACTTGACAAAGAAGCCTTTCTAGAGGAAGGTGAGTAATTAGAGTAGTTGCATAATGGATTCAATAAGGAATACCTACCTAAGCCATTCATAGAGGTAGATTTTCATTTAATGCAATACATTACTTCATAAGTTAGATATAATGTGGTGAGATGGTCTCTATTTAGAATGTTAAACTATTTTAAACATGGATTGCCTTTTAGTCTTCCTTTATTTATCCTCAAATCTATGGAGGGGTATATTCTAAAATCTAAGCATGGAAATTATTCCACTCCTAGGCCTGAGGGAGTAATTTTATTTAATTCTAAGTAGTTTAAATCCATGAATCAAATTATTCCTGATATCTCTCATAATCAAAAAAATAAGCCTAAGGAGGGGCCTATAGATATTAGGAATATTAAAAAAGTATGGATTAGGTATTTAGGGAACCTGAGCAGGGTCTCGAGGAGTAATAAAAACTCTATTGAAAATGTGAAGGTCAATAAGTTGGAAATAAATAAAAAAGATTCAGATAACATTAAAAAAAGGCTTATAAGTGCATCAAAAACTCCATGACCCAACAAATAAAAATAGAGGAAATAGGGGAACAAAGTCATATAAGAGTTGCATAACAAGAGGGGTGAGGAGAGTCTCATTGATGTAGAAAGGGATAGTGTGGAGATAGAAGGGTTTAGGAAGGATGTGAAGTAGGGAAGTAATAACAATTAGGAACATATTGCATTAAATAAGTAGAAGGGGATTGGGGAGACAACATATACCTTTCCAAATAAAGGGAGACATCCTTAAACTAAAAGGATCAAAATGTGGAATTTAATAACTTAGTTTCTTAATTAAAAGGTAAGGAGAGTAAATATAGAATTATGGAATAAATTGACCTGAAAAATCCATCATGAGGTGGTTTATGTGTTATATTACTGAGATGAAGGGCAAAGCAAATGTGCTTCAATAATAAAATGCAAATATGATTCAAACTTTGGTAGCTAAAGAGGAAGATAAATAGATTTAGAGTCTAAATTTTAGAGTGAAGGTTTTGGAACATGCTAATGAAAACCTACATAATAAGATTAGTTTTCTTGTTAATTACAATAATGCTAAAATGTATCAAGGCATCCAAAATGTTGATAATCTTCAGGCACATCTCAGAAAACTATTTGAACCCAACTATATAGGTAAAGGGAAGGGTAAGAAGGGATAGAGCAGTGGTTCTCAATACACTATAAATCATGAAATATTATTGATGAAAATTGATATGAATCTCAAGAAAGTGAAGGCATGCTGGGAAGATGTGTTTGGAAGATTGGATTTATATTAGTTTTTTTGTTATTTTGTGGTTGTATCAATGGTATTTTTTAGATTTTTTTAAACTATGTCAGTCCTTGTTTCCTTTAATATATTTAATATCCTATTGTTTCTTTTTTACTTGAATTTCTCTTAGGGTTTTGGAACCCTAGCTCAATCCCTCCCTTTTAACCTAAATGAAATTCATTCCTTGGTTTGGTAACATCACTTGATTTCAAACAAGTATCCATGCCTATACTTACTCATACTACTCTTGAGCATATAATTATTACCTTAAAGGCCAAGTTATCTCAACTTGAATAAATATTTTGTCATCTTATCCCTTATGTTTACTCATTTTCATTTTAAATAATCCTTTGGTACCCAAAATTTCATCTTATCCATTACCATTTAGATCTATATCTCCTAATATTTCTTTATATGAAGGAAAATGTGATCCTCAACAAAATTTGTATGCATTCTATGTATCTTGTCTAGATTATGTAGATAATGAAAAAATATTGATAAAATTATTTTTAATTAGTCTCGAATAATATGCTCTTATATGGTTTTATGATCTTCCTCTTCAATCATTAAAGTATTTCAATCCTTTATAAAATAAGTTGTTAGCACACTTTTGTATCAACATTAGTGAAAAGCTATTATATGCTTAAATGATAAATCTCAAACAAGGGTATAATGAAATAATAAATAAATATGTTCTAATATACAATATTATGCTATCAAAAATGATAAATTAAATCACTAATACTAAGCTCTAAGATATCTTCAATCAAATTTTTATATCTCCACTTCAAGAGTAAATTATGTTACATAAATTTATATCATTTGATTAATTATGCCATGTAGCCAAATAATGTGAGGGTAAATTACTTCAAAAAATATCAATTAGACTTTTAATGATCCTTATAATTCAAACATCAAGTTAGAAATCAAGCTAAAATATAAGAGTAAACCTAATGAAATCAATAACGAAACTAATATTATAGTTAATGTTATTTCACAACCAACACAAAGGTCTTAATTACAAGCTCAACCAAGGATGAAACTCTCAAGGTTACCATCACATCCTCATGTATTATTGAAAAATATAATTGAATGCAATATAACATCTCTTACTCCACCAATGGAAGTAGACATGTATAAACCACAATCTCAAATCTTTGATAGTAATGCATATTATGATTACCATTGATGTATCTAGAATTACACTAATAAATGTTTCAAATCAAGCACAAAATTCAAGATCTCACTATGAAAATATTATTTTTATTATAAAACCTACTGAAGATTCTAAGCCACAAGCAAATGGTAATTCAAAGCTAAAAATATACAAATACCCAGTCCAAAATCATGCAAAAAATAACAAGGATAATTTTAAACTACATTATGCATATAATAATAATCCTCATTCTACATATTAACATCCACTTGATATCATAATTTGTATAATTACAAGTAAACAAGCATCACATCCTATGATTACATTTGATGATAGTGAAGTTGTTGGCGATGATTCAAATAGACATGCACTTTTATTTGAGCATATACTGAAAATAAATACATTCACAATGTAATGAAAGACAATGTATAAAGAAAAATAAAATGCACCATAACAATCCTCTACCCTTTTGGTTATACTAAACAATATTTACATGATACTTCTAGACTTTCCAGTGCATTTGGTGGTCATTGTTTACCCTTAGAATTAATTGTGAAATAAAATTAACTCTAAATAAATGTAAACTTGAAATATGATCTAGGAAGATTAATAATAAATCCTACTATAAAAATTTATTGATATAAATTTTTTATAGACATTATAACTTTCCAAAACTACAAACTAGAGTTAGGGTTAGAGAAATGTCCTTACAAACCAATTTATTCAAACTATGTTATTTATTCACTGATAATGATTGTCTACAATTACTTATAAAAAAATTCAAACATAATATTAACTTAAATTAATGCCTTGATATATTTTGGTATAAGTTAATATTATATAGATAAGTTCACAATGCATCATTATCCATTAGTTAAACTCTGCGTATGTTGATTGTGGACTAAATATAAAATTTTAGATCAGTTCACCTATGTATGAATATTATATGATTATATGTGGATCCTATTGGATGGTCAAATCACATAAAAAATAAAAACCCTAACTTGAAAAAGGGAAAAAAAAGATCAAATTTTTAGGGGAAGAAGTGGGGAAGTGGGATATGGCTGAACTATCCTCAAAAATTCCTTGTTGACTGAGTGTTGCCTACATATTCCAAGTGGACCTCAAACCATTTTAGTTATCCATTCAAGGAAGATCATATAGATATAAATAGTAAAGTATATTAGAATTCTTGATAAAGGATGTCCTCAACCTAAAATAAAATAATGTTAACTTGGTCAATGATTGCATTACTAAAACATGATTTCATTAGTCCTCTTTATTAAATATATAAATCCTTTTGAAATTGAATTTATAATAAAGTAATAGATAAACTAGGGGATTTTATGTAAGACACTTGATGTGATCTTATAGGAAAATATTTTAATTTTTTATGATCACCAACCTATTGTTGCATGTTGTAAATCCATTAGGAAACATGTCATTTGAAAAACTAGCCATGAGAGTGAAATGGAAATTCCACAATAGTGGAAAGGTGCATAATGCATCCATGTCTTCCTAATGTACACTTGTCCATAATGGATAGAGGCATATGAAACTAGAATGATAGTGAAGTATCTACTAATTAGGATTAATATGTTTAAATTATGGAAATCTAAAATATTTTCTTAGTAATTATAATAAATTCAACGATTTCATATAGATAGTGGTTATCATACTGGTGAGTTATCCAAACATGTTAAAGATTTCAAGTTCAAGCATTATCAAGTAGTTATTTATTAAATTTCAGTGTCTATAGTCATACACAATATACTCCTTGACATATAGTTCTACCCTTACGAGGTTGACCTATCATAGTACCCACTCCATTCTTATTTCTACCAAGCACAAGGGTATTTTATATTTTATTCATATTTGGACACAAAATATTAGAGAAATAGATTATATAGTGCATAAGTTTCTCAAATATATTCATGGTTATCAAGTGGGAAAAATTATAGGAATTGAATATGAATATACTCTGGAACCAGTGTTGTTTACTCCTACAAAACAACTAGTTGGAACATACATTTATAAACATGGTAATAAAATAAACTACATAATTATTCAAAATCATGATTTAAATCATATTACAAAATTATTTTTTCGAAATATTAATGAGCATTAACACATTATAGAATCAATTTCTACATCTATTTATGAGCATGATATAGTCACACTTGAGTGTAATCAATTAGTTTCAAAGAGCATGGTACATTATCATAAGTAGAAAGTAACATCTAAAAATAGATATTCATATCCTAAGGCATCACATGTTATTTATAGAGCTTCACCATAGGTACAAATAGTTACATATTATCCTATTACACATGAGGATACAAGTTCACATGGGGTGTATGAGTAGTGATTTAGATGGTTATATTACAACATATGATTCTAATATATATTCAAAGGCATTTATAGTTATAACTTACTATTAATAATTATTCACTCCTTCATATAATGTAGTTGGGCATAAGTATGTCCATCTTCTTGATGAGATCATTTTTTTGACATAATCAACTACTTCTGCACAACTCAATGATTGGGCCAAAAATCTCGATTAGCTACCCATATATTTTTTATTATACATAATTTTATTTATTGTACTTAATTGTTACCTCTTATATCCCTTATCCAAGTATTTTTACAACCTTTGGTTTTACTTTCACTTTGGTTACTTTCCTTCTTGATTTTAAATATGATTCAAACACTCCAAAATAATTGTCTTACAATGCTTGTAATGATCATTATTTATGACAAACCACTTACTTGATATCACATATCTATCATGATATGTATTTCATTTCAATTATATAATCACATGTTTCTAATTTTACATAATAATACATAGTATCTTGCCCACCAAGGAGCATGTACATTATTATCTATATTAATAATTTGTGTTATATTAATATGAATCATTTACACATATATTGGAGGAATATAATTTTCCTTATTTTTTTCCCACACCATGATTTAACACCTTATTGAGTATTTTTTGAATCCATCCCATTTATTCTATATTTTAGAATCCTTAATATCACATTCCAGATCTTTTAGAGATCAAAATTGTAAAAAATTAAAAGATTACAAACATGGAAAAATATAAAAAAATAAAATAAATCATATATGTCAAGAAATTTAAAAATAAAAGTATTTTAAAACTTTTAAAATCATGACCTAAAAATAATTTTCAAATGTTAAAATCTTACTTATTTACATATGTTATTTATTTTGAGATAAGGAGCTAGCATATGTCAATTCGGAATACACACTACATTTCACAAGGAATGTGAGTGTTATATAGGGCATATATTTTTCATGGTTTAGTTATGTTAGTATTCCCTTTTACCTAAAAGCCTTGATAAGCCTATGAAATCTCTTAATTCTCAATTAACACTTCAACATGTTGTATCTATTACAACCTCTCTACCTTTATGAGATATATCTCATATAGGTTTTTGTTAATCACTCATACTTTCTATTGTATTACATGGATATACTATTCTATAATAATGAAATTGATACATATGATTGAATTAGATTAGTCTCATTTGATTTATACTTATTTTTTATATTCTTAATTTATTACATGATAATTTAGGACTTGATTGCTTATTGTGTGTGGCCTTTGTCCTTGTGTGTGCAACATATAAATACAATTTGTTGTATTTCATCATCATTCCATTTGAGTGTGACCCTTGGTATTATGTGTTTATGTGACATTGAAATGTCCATTATATGTAGCCTCTAGGCCTTATGTTTGGCATTTTATACAAATTATTTACTTTGAATGGAATTAATTGTATGTTCATTACTATTTAATATGGTTCCATAATGCATATCATGCATTACTTATATTTTATATTATTACTATTATGTGATGATACATATCACACACATTCTAATTATGTGCTTCAATGATATATTTATCTACCACATGTTTCATATAAAATTAAATGTTATATTAAATAATATGATACAATATATTTTAAATGTTCATAGGCTACTACATAATTAGTGTTGACCATTTTTGACCACAAGTCAAAATGAGTCAACCCCCTATAGTTCAAAACTTGATATAGGGGTCTAGTTTAATATCATAGGGTGTCTTATAGTTAATTTGATGAGATTTTGTATATTATTATCTTTTATCATGGTCAAATTTATTTCTTATGTCATTTTGAGTCACTTAAGGGTCATAAATGAAGGTGGTATAGTTTTCTTAGGTAGAAAAGTGTTATAAAATCCTTCTCAACATCCTTGATGTTAGTCCTTATAAGATTCCTTATCAATAATGTCAGTATTAATATAAAATTTCAGGTGTTAACTGAAAATAAATAAAACAAGTGAGAAAGATGGAGTTTCAAAAATGGGCTAAAATCATTCTATCTCTCCATCGTTCCACCAGGTAAGGAAAATTAGTTAGCAATTTTATTATTTGTATAGATAGTAGGAAGACTTCCAAGTCAAATTATATTGGTGATGGATAGTAAAATTTTTATTTATAGGAATGGTGGCCTATACTTTATGAACCATTCCTAAGAAGTTAACTGTCTAGTTTTGCTTGTCAATCCCCATACCCTATAGGTTTTGCTCCTGTTTGAGCTAGTCGATATAACTAAGTTGATGAATTTGATTATAAAGGATGTTTATTTCCTTCTCTTATGTTTCCAATCTTTTTTTAATGACTGGAAGTGATTTGATGGATTAAACAGTTCAAGTTGTAGGTTGATGTATGTTATTGGACTTTCAATCAATTTTCAACACTTGCAAAAGGATTCTTTATATATAGTGATTTCAAATGAGTGTGAGGTTTGGTGTTTCATGTTTTTAATGTCTTATTTATCCCATTTTATTCTAATAAAAATATCACAAGCTAACATAATGAAGGTTATAGTCCAAATGTGATACACAGTCACCTTTCTATAAGTTTCAATCTACAGTCATGGTGTCTTAAATAATGAGAATGTTCATTAAAGATATATGAAGATAAAAAAGTTTTTTAACATATCATTAGAGCATGAATAATAAAATAAGTGCCATTAAAATGATAAAATATAGATTATGATAGTCAATTCTCATATATGCACAATCATACACCATCAATGCACACCTACAAGAGGTCAACCACATTGGAATGGAGATGTTGAAAATTGTTTCAAGTAATTAAGGGTTTTGAGGATTCATTTGAGAATATTTAGATAGTCCAAGACTGAATACAAGTCCATATTCTATGCATATAACCCATCTCCATAGTCACTACCATGTATACAGAAATGAACACCTATAAGTGGCTTACACATAGGCATGAAGGAGTTATATGGAGAGTCTTGACATGATTTGAAACCTTTTTGAGTTTAATCAGATGATTATAGTCATTTTGGAACCATTAAACTAGTAGTTATTCTTGAAAGGTCACCCCAAGAGAAGGAATTTGAATTTAGGGACAAGTTTCACTAAAACACCAAAACCAAGGCCCAAACACTTTTAGTGATGTCAAGGAATAGTGTAATAAGAGGTTTAGATGAATAATAATTGTCCCATAATTAATAAATCATATATGGTTATAATAATTATAAATATAATGTATGTTTGAATAAAATAACATGGTGTTTAAAGGCCTTCATTTATTATATTTGTTCACTCCAGGTTTTCGATGTACTCTGCAGGATTTGAACTTCCAAGTAACCTTCACATCCCAAAATAACAATGTAAGAACATATTCCCATGTTGAGTGTCTATTTTCAAGTTATAATGTCATATAAATTATTAAAATTTCATCAATAATGGTTAAATATATGGGTTGAACCTCCATCAACATGTACAAGTGTATCTTTTGCTCAAAAGGGCACCATATAGCCTACCTACAAGTACCTACAACCTCAATAATAAAACCATGGTGTTTTAACCCAAAAATATGAACACATATTGATAAAAATGGATTAATAAATCTAAATTTATCCTATAAAATGTGGCACAGGTCTGAAATATTCAAAATGCACCTATAGGATTCCCTTTTGGTGCAAGAAGGGTCAACTACATTTGACTGTAGTTGACAGTATTTTGAGGTAGGGTTATCTTTATGATGGACCTATAATATAGGTGATTATATCTGAGATAAATTAATATTTTATGATAGTGATTAATCTAAATATTTCTCTATGAATTGCCTATAATCTCTAAGATCAAATATACACCTACAAGCATAGTGAAACATAGTCACACACATTCAACACCTCTGATAAGCCAAGTGCAAGGTCTAAAATGGAGTTAGAAATGAATAAAGGGTATGTTAATGATATAAATATTAATTAGGATTTTTTTCATCATATTAAATTATAAAAAAAAGAGAACAATGTATTTAATGGTCTAATCTCCAAGGTATACCACAAACATAGTTAGACATAATCAGCCACTTAAGACAAGTCAAGTGGAGGTATGAAATCGAGAATTTGGAAATATTTTGAAGTGTGATATGAGTTATAATACATAAATAGTGATATAAAACACATAATAATACCCTCACATGGTAGATATAGATCATAAATAAGTTTCATACCATGACCTACAACCTATATGTAAAACCCTATATAGTCAAGGTTTATAAAGTCTATCTTAGATTTTGAAGGAGTTGAGGGATATATTGAGCTGATATATACATGTAAATTGGTAAATATGGTCATTAAATCATGGATATATCCATCATACATTCATTTTTGATGATATAATAGGGTAAGTTTCCTCTATTTTGTCTCAGATAGAGGGTACTTCCCAACTGTGCAAACCTGTAGGTTTTGAGAAAATGAGATAACAAGGTGAGTTGAGGGTTGATGAAACCCTTCATGGAGGTCTATAAAGTTTTATAAGGAATTAAAGAAAATTTTTAAGGATTCAAAAATGTGAGAAACATGTCAGGGTGTCCTAAATCCATAAACATGCATTGAAGACCTTTAGGTCTAGACTAGGCCTATTGCCCATTTGGAGGTCTACTATTACTCTTGGCACTAGATAAGCATCCAAATGAGCTATAACATGGTCATATGGGATTTTAAAGTGTTTTAAATCTTTTATAATGTAGAAGAAACCATAAGAAGGCCATATTTTAACTCAAATCAATCTAGGCCTACACAAAATTTAGAAAAAAGCTTGAGAGGGAAACTTTGAGAGCTCACACCTACTTGGAGGATTTTCATGGGAGTATAATAAGTTTAGGGATGTTAGATAGGGTCTAAAAAAATGAATTTGATGAATTTATCTAGGTTTCCAATGTCAGACCTTTATGAATAAATGATAAGGGTGAATAGTACTGTAAACCCTCCAAAACCCTTGCAAAGGATATGATTGAGAAGATAAAGTAAGAGAGGAATTAAAATGGATTTTAATGGATTTATATAATATTTTATATTATATAGTATTCTCTAGGGATCCTTACCATCAACTTGGGTTGTACCCTACCTATACAAACAAGGTGGAAAATGTCTTTTCTTGACTATTTTTTGTATTTTTTAAGTTCAAGGAAGAGTCAAAGGATGAAATTTACTTTGGTAGATAGCTTGGGACTTTATATAACCTCTAATGTCCATTTATTTTAGTATAATATCTCAAAATTTCCTCTACCAACACCTTAATCTCAACTAATGAAAATTGGCATTGTGAACAAGCTAGTGAGAGAGTGAACACTTTTAAGGTCTTCCTAAGGAATCTAAGGCCATGAGGGATCCTAAAAGGTGTCATACACTCTTCTATATAGATAATATTTGGAAACTAAATACCAACTTTGGTGCCAAGTGTGAAGGGTGATTGAAAGAGGAGTTATTTAGACTACAGTCAGTGATGACTCACCTCCAAAATAATATTAATGATTAGGGATGCAATCAATGCATGTTGTATCATGTATAAAACCCATTTATCTTAGTTTAATCATCATATATATCCCTATTATACTATGGTATGTTCCAAAAATGCCAAATGTTGAAGGTAATTTTATGAGAATGCAATTGAAGAGTTCTATGCCACATTTCAAAAATTTCATGTCTTGAGGGACATTTATCCAAGTATACCTTGCATGGCCTATTTCATATTTATCTATCCTACATGTGTATATCATTTTCTCAGCATGACACATGTCCTAGTGACTCTTGGACTTCATTCTTTTCTCTTCTCTCTCAAATTCTATATGTGATATCCATTTTGGCTCTTGAAAACTAATACCACACCATGTTTGGTGAAGCTCTGATGGTTTTGAAATTATGATTTGAATTAGAAAAATAATTACAATCTAATTTGAGCTCTTATATCATATTTTCAAAGTTTTTGAAGAGATTTATAGTGAATAGTTAATAGATATTCATCTATCCTTGATTTCCCTCAATCCTTCCATGTTTGATGGAAGTGATTCCACTCTAGCTTGTCATATTACGTGTTGTTAAGTGTATGGATCTATTCTAAACTGTAAAATGAGCCTTAATATCTAAGCTGATCTATGGTTTCACTTAAATTGGATAGCTTTCATGCATGTCACCTTCATATTGCAATACTAATGCTAGTGCATTTTAAGAATTATAGACTAGTTTTTGAAGTTTTATTTATTAGTGAAAGAAGTATGATGGTATTATGTAAATCCTTATGTTGTATCATCACATTTGAGTAGTTTATTTTAATGTAAAATTCTATGTCTTTTCCCACAATCAATAGTTATTTAGCTGATAAGCACTTCAAGGCATATTCAGGGAGATAGCCCTTAAACCTAGAGGTCTACTTATACTATAGGTACACCGACATACCTAGAAGTATTCCCATGCTTCCCAAATATAGAGGAGGATTTAAAATCATCTTCTAGGGTGAAATATTTAGTGACAATATTTATGGAATTCTTGGTGGCATCCATTATCTTCAAGATAACTTGTCAAGGTGAATGTTGGTCTTGACAACATTAACTACAAATTTGTGTGCTACTCAGCATTTGGTGACTCTATTAAAGGTAAAATCTGGTTTAAGGCCATTGTTTTTTCATAAATTTTCTCTCATACTTCATGGTCCTTAATAAGTCATCACCTATTAGATTTTTCAATCCTATTAATCCACCTATATAGCCTAAACTTCCTCTTTAAGTTCAATACCCTCATCCTAATCTACCTTTTGAAGAGCAAGAAGATTTTACTAGCCAAAAAAGTGAAGATATTGAACATATTTAAGAAAATATGTTTATGAAACATTCATTTCATACCTTTAATATTAAAAATACAATTCACCTTTATGCTTATGATGACATTCCCCCTAATGCCACAAAGAGTGTGCCCACATTCAATGGTGAGATTCATGTCACACCTAGTGAACACATTAAGGATATCTCTAATTTTTGTAGTTTCCACAATGTCAGTAAAGAGAACATTTTCATTAGACTCCTTACCATGTCTCTTAGAGGGAAATCACTTGATTGGTATAGGACATTTCCCAATGGATGCATCACATCATTGGATGAATTTGGAGTGTTATTGACTTCAAGATTTGAAGATGAAAGTGACCATACCTCTCTCATAAAAATAGCTCAATCTAATCAGAAGAGGCCCCAAGTAGATAATGCATGACTTCAATGAGAGATTCCAAAATACTTGGTATAGATTTCCTCCTCCCATGAGACCACCTACTAGCTTTGTATTCCCTACCTACTTAAGAGCCATAGCTACTAATATTGCTATCATGCTTCAATCCATGGGTGGTTTCACTCTTCTCAAAGCATACGAACTTATAATTAGAGATGATAATGGCCTCATTCAATAAATAAAGTTACATCCTAAGGTGTTTATGATTTTTCTTCCTAGTACTCCAAATGATACTTCAAGTGTGACCTAAATTCCTAATGATAATACCAAGCCTAAGATTGCTCCTAAGAAGGCAAATAATGCCATGGATAAAGATGCATATATTCAATGGCTATAAGATAATATTGGTCAAGCCAATATGAAATAAGGTGATAATAAAACTTTATATCCATATCATAAAAAATATGGCCAATAATATGGGAGAGGAAAATGTCAAGGGAAGCCTAACTTCAATAAGCCTACCAATGTGTACAATCTTAATTGCACCAACAATGTAAGAGAGATGGTATAGGTGCATAACAACATGGTTCAAGGGGAAGATTAACAAAAAGGATAATTTGTGGATGCTAATGAGGGTGGAGATAAATATATATTTTCTCATGGAGGAGTCACTCCTTTCCTATCAACTGAAGATGAAGTCATGATGTAAGCAAATGAGGATTGGCACCCTTAAGGAGAAAGCTTTACCAAATTCTTGGTGGAAGACACTTTTGTGCTCAATAAATGAACCTCTATTTCAAAAAACACAAGGGAAAAAAGGAAGGCTCTAGGAAGTGAAAATATTATGCCTACAAGTTCATATAATCCTCCTATAAGGTAGTAAGGCATAGTTGTAAGCATGGTAGCTCCAAATACTTCTACACATCCTCAAAGTCAAAATGTGGTAAGGTTTTATCAAGGTGTCTCAATTACTCAAGTTTAAAAAACTTATTTACCTCCAAGGACTTGATAAAAGAGGAGTAATACTTCCCTAAACATATTAGATTCTTTGAAGAATGCCAAAGCATCTATCACTTTATGGGATGTCCTTCACATGCTTGGCTTAAAATAACTTTTGTAAAAGTAGTTGTCCATTATTCCTACTCAACTTTCAACTTCAATTCTAATTATTGTTCATGTAGATCTTAAAAACTCCCATAATACTATTATTGAAACATCTACTAAAGTTGAGAATCCTCCACCTTTCTACCTCATTCTCATAGTGGGTGACAAACTAGTCCACAATTGCATAATTGATATTAGATCTTCTACACCAGTCATGCCTAAGGTTGCAGTTAATAAGTTAGGCCTAAAATATTAACCCCATAGAAACATAGCACTTCATATAGATGGTACACCTACTAGGATAATAGGGTTGATAAAAAATTGAAGGTTTTCCTCCATGATTATCCTAATTTTCCCATCTTTCAAGACATTATTGTTGTAGAACTTCCTACTCATTTCACAATCTATCTTTCAATAGATTTTATAACTAAGATAGGTGGTTATCTCTCAGTTTATTGGTCCTTATTGGCTTTTAGGATAAGGTATGGAACCAAGGTGACCATAATAAATTAGCCTCTTACAAGGTTTGACATTGAGACCTACATTTAAATAAGCTCTAACTTAAATTGTGTGATCAATGAGAAAGAAAAATCTAATGTGGATGATTGTGATTATTCCAAGATTGACATCATAACTGACTTGTTTTTAGATAAAATGGTATAGAGGATTATGAGCATGATCCTTATGTATACTTTGCGTAAACTGACCTACGCACTTATATCATGCTTGAAGAGCCATTTGAGGGAGCTAAGGTAAGTGTCAAACATTATTTTTCATAATCTATTGAAGGTAAGTACATGATTCATGAGTATGATGATGATAGGTTCAAGGAACTAATTGATCACCATAGTGGTAATAATTATTTGTTTATTCCTACTATTGATGAATTTTTCCTTGATGATGATAGTCATGAGATAAAGGAGGATGAACTATGGCAAAGGTTCAATGCCATATGTCAAGAGTTTTATAAATTAGGTAATGCTACTTACCCTCTTAGGAGATCTATATGTGATGTGTTTGATAATGATTCTAATAAACATGATGTTGAGTGTCTCACGAAACATTGAGAAGTGTGTCATGTTGTGAATGAGGATGAACTATGGTAAAGGTTCAATGCCATATGAAAAGAATTTGACAAGTTAGGTAAGACTCGTTTTTCTCCAAGAGATTTCATATCTAATGTCAAGATTGATAATGAGACTATAAATAATGTGTTTGAGTTTTCCATCAAACACAAGGATGAATATCATCTTGTTGATCAAGAGTCTAGAATCATAAAAGATCTTGATGATGCTAATGTCTAAGAAGTTGTAAACATGGAAAATGAGGTTAAAGTAGATTTCATTGTGCTTTAAGGATATTCAAGATCCCAAATTTATGTTGAGACACTCTTATCTATGATGGAAAAAAAATAAAACTAGATTGATGTTTCCAAACATCAAGTGTATCATGCACAAGAAGATAGAAAGGTTGAGGCAGTTGTCATACAGTCTAATCTATAATTTTAGGAAGGAATATTAGATATGACATTTATCAATAAAATTAAAGCTCTAATAAAGGATTTTATAAATCAAGTAAGATCATTCATGAAGGCTATAAATAGGCCACTTGCAAGTATTAGAAGATCCTAAGGTGATAGGCTTCTTGAACATTCATTTATGCAAGTGGTTGATGATGTGTCATGTCCCCTTTTTCATGGACATTGACAGACTTGATGATTAGCCTATTATGCAACCTTCGTAGGCTAATAGGATGGATAGAGGGTCATGATGGAGATTGGCTTGGCTTCGATTTGCAGAATTCCTATAGTTGGCTTTCATTCAAGTTATTTCAAACACATTTGGCCTAAGCTCCTATTATTTAGGGATATTTGACATGCAATGGAGCACCTTTATTTTAGTATGGTCATGTGCGAAACCACTCCCTGGTTCACCAGCTTCAAACGGTTTGAGGATTTGACATGTATTGAGGGAGATATTAATATTTGATTGATTTAATCAAATATTAATTATTTAGCCTATTTTTAATTTAGAAACCCTAATTCTAATTTAAGAAAAACCCTAATTAGGGCAAGCATATCTTTTGAGGGTATAAGGGTTTCTCATGGAGGCCATTATTGATTATGCATTAATTATTGATTTTTGATATTGAAGAATTATTTTGTGAAGACTGAGCCAAGGGTTCTAGGATTCCATTACAGTGGAGAAAGTCAACTCTTCATTGTGTGCGATTCAGAGGCTATGAGATATCAGCTGATTTATTGCCAAATTGAGAGATAGCTTCATATAGAAGTTATCACAGAGGTTTACAGATTTGAGAGATAACTTCACATAAAAGTTATCACAGTATTTTAGGTATTTCTTTATTTAGTTTTTGATTTAATCAATTATATAGATAGAGTTATTCTGTATTAGAGACATATTTTTAGATCAGGGGTTGAAAATAGGTAGGTTGTGCTTAATTGGCAGCCATACAAAGTCCGTACAGGTCTGTATAAATCCACGCAGACACCAACCTTGGTAGACAGAGATCCCCAGTGATCGACATCGGCCGACTGAAGACTGACATCAACAGAGAAGGACCTACAGTGACCGACGTCGGCATAATATCGATTGACATCGATGACTGTGTGTTCGACATAGTAGGCTGAGATAGAATTTCTAGATTCAGGCTCAATTTCTAGATTTGCAAAAGCCCAGGGTTTCAAGATAGAATATTTCACGTTATTTTATTTGTATGACAGAGACTCAATTGTGTAATCATCTAGAAGAACAAGTGATAAGATCTTTGATTTGCTATTAAGAGATTATATTGTGATTTATTTATTCATAATTGAAATTATTTTGGAAAAAAGTGTATCTTTGTTCAGAACTATTGTATTTCTATATTCCTTGTTTGAAGGGGACATCACAGTGGTATTAGAGCTTTGCTTAGGAAAAAAGAGCCCCTAAGTAAGGGATATCATAGTGGTATTAGAGCCAAATTCCTGCCATCCTATTGAATAGTTTGGGCAAATTAGAGCTAATGTCTTGCCATCCTGTTGGGTAGTTTGGGTATCAGTATGGCTTTAACAGGTGTCAAAGATTTGGAAGAAAGAGTGCACAATGCAAAGAAGAAGTTAGATAATCTATTTCAGCAAGCAGATGACATCCTAAAAACTTTGGAGGAGTTAGAAACTTATTTAGGCAAGGTGGAGCAATCAAATTCTTATGATATGCAAACAACGTTATCTCCAGCATTTAATTTATTGGTGAAGCCCTGATTATTGAGACATCATGATGAGGTGGTAAGACTTGCAACTCTCTCTTGCATTAGTGAAATCATGAGGATAATAGCTGGCTTTAATTTTTATGATGATCAGATTATGAGAGAGGTACTTCATGCCATGGTAAAAAGCTTCGAAAAGTTAGATGACATTAGAGACCCTCATTTCTCAAAGAGGGCAAGATTACTTGAAACATTTGCAAGGTATGGATTTGAAAACATTATGATGTTAGTAGGTTATATTGGTGGCATTTTCAGGATGTTTAACATATTTTGGAGTATTTTAGATGAGTTTCATTCCAGTGATGTATTAGCATCAATGCACTCTATCATGTTCACAATCTTGTTTGAGGAGGAGGATAAAATTTCTAAACTTTTGGCAAAAGATTTATGGTATGTCTGGACAAAAGAGAAAAATGTCTCACCTAGAGCTGGTATGTGGTTAAAGAGTTTAATTGATAGGCCTAAGGATCGTAGTACTTTCCCTATGACATGCAGAAGCTTGAATGATGAGTTTGACCGACATGCTGATCTAATACAGGAAGACATTAACACATCTTTAGGTCATGATTTATCTGCATTATCTTCACAAGTAGGAGTGGTTGAGGATGTTGTGGATGAGCTTTGTCTTAAGGTGAGTTCAGCTCAGGGGTTAGATAGTGAGGATGAGTCTGATGCTTGCATTCAGAGTGTGGAGGTGTACTCAGATGTTAGTACACTGAGTGCTGGTGATGAGTATGTTCCTCCAATTATTGCTGAGGAACATGTTGTTGGGGCCAACACACATGTTCAAGATTTGGGAGTACCTAATTTTGATGAGTTTTGGATACTAGTGGAGTTGAGTCTCTAGATTGATTCTTCTCACACATTTGATAGTGTGGTACAGTTGGTTGTGCCACCTTTACAGAGGGATCAGTTATGGGATGGATTGACACCATCTCTTATAGATGGAATTGATAGTTTGAGTTGTCCATTCTACTTGGGTTATGATGCTTCGAGAGTTTGGTTCTTATGTGTTCTTGACTATGGTAGTTGTGCTCTTAGAGTTTGGTTGAGTTGCATTCTCTAGTTTGATAATCAGTCCCTCTTTGTTCTACTTCTAATGATGTTGCAGGTACTTGCATTGATTTATAGCTGTGCAGAGCATAACTACATTTGGGATCCAGGTGGATCGAGTAGTTCATTATTCTGAGATTGCTTGGGGATAAGCAATTTTTGGAGGGGTGGATTGTCATGTCCCCTTTTTTGTGGACATTGACAGACTTGATGATTAGCCTACTATACGACCTTTGTAGGCTAATAGGATGGATAGAGGGTCATGATGGAGATTGGCTTAGCTTCGATTTGCAAAATTCCTATAGTTGGCTTTCATTTAGGTTATTTCAAACACATTTGGCCTGAGCTCCTATTATTTAGGGATATTTGACATGCAATAGAGTGCCTTTATTTTGGTATGGTCATGTGCAGAATCACTCCCTGGTTCACCAGCTTTAAACGGTTCGAGGATTGGACATGTATTGAGGGAGATATTAATATTTGATTGATTTAATCAAATATTAATTATTTAGCCTATTTTTAATTCAAAAACCCTAATTCTAATTTAAGAAAAACCCTAATTAGGGCAAGCATATCTTTTGAGGGTATAAGGGTTTCTCATGGAGGCCATTATTGATTATGCATTGATTATTGATTTTTGATATTGAAGAATTCTTCTGTGAAGACTGAGCCAAGGGTTCTAGGATTCCATTGCAGTGGAGAACATCAACTCTTCATTGTGTGTGATTCAGAGGCTATGAGATATCAGTTGATTTATTGCCAAATTGAGAGATAGCT
This sequence comes from Torreya grandis, assembly GCA_037957365.1. NCBI lineage: Eukaryota > Viridiplantae > Streptophyta > Pinopsida > Cupressales > Taxaceae > Torreya > Torreya grandis. Next base: position 206,137 of record JARHVA010007939.1, on the reverse strand, counting down.
TCATACAGAAGTTATCATAGAGGTTTATAGATTTGAGAGATAACTTCACACAGAAGTTATCACAATATTTCAGGTATTTCTTTATTTAGTTTTTGATTCAATAAATTATATAGATAGAGATATTCTATATTAGAGACATATTTTTAGATCAGTGGTTGAAAACAGGTAGGTTGTGCTTAATTGGCAGCTATACGAAGTCCGTACAGGTTCGTACAAATCCACGTAGACACCGACCTTGACAGACAGAGATCCCTAGTGACCGACATTGGTCGACTGAAGACCGATGTCGGCATAGGACCTATAGTGACCGACGTTGGTAGAATATCAACTGATGCCGGTGACTATGTGTTCAACACAGTAGGCCAAGACAGAATTTCCAAATTCAGGCTCAATTTCCAAATTTGCAAAAGCCTGAGGTTTCAAGACAGAATATTTCACATTATTTTATTTGTATGATAGAGACTTAATTGTGTAATCATCTAGAAGAACAAGTGATAAGATCTTTGATTTGCTATTAAGAGATTATATTGTGATTTATTTATTCATAATTGAAATTATTTTGGCTAAAAGTGTATCTTTGTTCAGAACTATTGTATTTCTATATTCCCTATTTGAAGGGGACATCACAGTGGTATCAGAGCTTTGCTTAGGAAAAAGGAGCCCCTAAGTAAGGGATATCACATGATGAGCATGATCCTCATGTTATATTGCCTTCATGGAGTGACAAAGATGCAAGGGGAACTATTTTTGACCTTGGTTGAGGTATGATAATATTTTTTCATCTCAAGAGTGAATTTTTGTAAATATTATATTAGGTGTGTGTGTCTTTATTTCATCTGTGTTATGTTTCAGCTGTGTTATGTTCCATAAGTGTTCTAGTTGAACACATGTGTGTTTATTTTGTGTGTGTCTTGTTTTGTGTTTATTTTCCTTATGTTTGGTGTAGTGTAAAATGAAAATTTGTGTTTAAAAATTATGTATATGTGACTCCATTACCTAATGGACATGACTCGGCTATTGCTCTTGGCATAGCAAGCATACCACCCTGGGGAAATTACCAAGAATGTTGGCCATTTTTTACCACAAGTCAAAATGAGTCAACCCCCTATAGTTAAAAACATTATATAGTGGTTTATTATAATTTAATTAGGTATTTAATAGTTCATTTGATTATATTTCATATGTTATTAGCTTTGGTCATGCTCACATTTAGTCCTTATGTCATTTTGAGTCACTTAGGGGTCATAAATGAAGGTAGTATGGTTTTCTAACGTATAAAAGTGTTATAAAATCCTTTTAAATTTTCATTTATCTATCAAATTATGTTTTATGAATGTTAGGACTAATAGAAACTCGTAGTTGCTAACTGGAAATCAGGAAAACAAGTGAGAAAGAGGGAATTTCAAAGGTTGTATAATCTATGGGAGAGAGTGGCACATGGGAGAAGCTTGTGTAAGGAACATTAGGATTAATTTACTTAATTTACATTATTTATATACTTTGGTAGTGAAAAAAAATGATAAAACTATTCTATCTCTCCATCACTCCACTAGGCAAATAGAACTAGTTAATAAGTTTCTTCTTGGTATAGCCAGTAGGAAGACTTCCATGTAAAATGATCTTGATGGTGGATATAAATATTGGTTAGATTAATTTTAATTTTTGGATCTGAAATAATGGTGACTTATACTTTATGAACCATTCTTAATAAGTTGACTATCTAGTTTTGATTACCAATCCCCACACCCTACATGTTTTTCTCTTGTTTGAGCTATTCCATATAAATAAGTTGATTAATTTTATTCCAAAGGATTTTAAATTAATTATATCATGTCTCCAATGTTTTGGTTCATTATTATAAATTATTTTATGGATCAAATAATTCAAGTTGTAGGTTGATGTATGCTAGTGGACTTATAGTTAGTTTTCAACACTTACATAGGGTATTTATCTATAGTGGCTTGAAATGAGTGAAATGTGTGGTTTTTAATGTATTAAATTTATTATTTATCCCATATCATTCCAATAATAATCTCACAAGTTAACATAAAAAGGGTTATAGTCCAAATGTGATACATAGTCAACTTTCTGCAAGTTTTAATCTACATTAATGGTATCCTGAAGAGTGAGAACATTCATGGAAGATATATGAATATTAAAAAGTTTTTGAACATATTATTGGAGAATTAAAAATAAATAAGGGCCCTTAAAATTACAAAATATGGACTATGACAGTCAATTCTCATATATGCACAGGCGTACACCATGAATGCACACCTATAGGAGATCAACCACATTATAATAGAGATGTTGAAACTTGTTTCAAGTTATTAAAGGTTATGAGGATTAATTTTATCATATCTAGAGAGTCAATACTGACTAAAAGTCCATATTCTATGCATATAACTCATGTCCACACTCATTGCCTTGTATGCAAAAATGCACACCTATAGGTGGCTTACACAGAGGCATGAAAGAGTTATATAGATATTATTGACATGATTTGAAACCTTATTGAGGTTTTTTTAATTTTAATGAGACCATTATATTAAGTTTTTAAGAATTATACTTGTAGGCATTATTGAAATGTCACCCCAAGTGAAGGAATTTGAATTCAGGGACAAGTTTCCCTAAAACACCAAAATAAAGGTCCAAACACTTTTGGTGATGTCATGGAATAGTGTAATAAGAGTTTTATATGAATCATAAGTGTCCCATAATTAATCCATCATATAGGGTTATAATAATTAAAAATATAATGTATGTGTGACTAAAGGAACATGGTGTTTTAAGGCCTCCATTTTTGATATTTGTTCACTATAGTTTTTTAATGTACTCTATAGGATTTAAACTTCCAAGTAACCTTCACATCCTAATTTGACAATGTAATAGCATATACCCTTGGTGAGTGAATCCATTAAAGTGATAAATTAATATAAATTATTCAAATTTCATCAAGAAGGGTTAAATAGCTGGGTATGAACCTCCATCAACACCAACAGGTGTATCTTTTACTCCAAAAGGCAACCTATAGCCTAGCTAGAAGTATCTACAATATCATGTGTTAAACCATGGTGTTTTAACCTAAAAATATGAACACATGTTGATAAAAATGGAATAAAAAATATAAATTAATCCTAAAATATGTGACATAGGTCCCAAATAGTCAAAATGCACCTATAGGGTTCCTTCTTGTAAGAAGGGTCAACTACAGTTGATTGTAGTTGACAATGTTTTGAGGTAGGGTTGTCTTGGTGATGTAACTAGAATATAGGTGATAAAATGTGAGATAAATGATTTTTTATTATATTTATGACTCCAAATAGGTCTCTAGGATTTCTTATAATATATAAGATAAAATATACGCCTACATGCATAGTGAAACATAGTCACACATAGTCAACACCTCTAGTAAGCCAAGTACAAGGTCTGCAATGAAGTAGTTAACAAAGAATAAAGAGTTTGTGAATTATATAAATATTATTAAGGATGTTTTTAATCATATTAAATTATAAAAATAAGATAACAGAGTATTGAAGGGTATAATCTCCAAGGTATACCATAGACATAGTCACACATAATCAACGACTTAAGATAAGTCAAGTGGAGGGTATGAAATAGAGAATTTGAAAATTTTGTGAAGTGTGATATGAGTTTTAATACCTAATTAGTGATATAAAACACCTAATAATACCCTTACATGATAGATACATAGCATAGAGAAGTTTCATACCCTGACCTGTAGCCTATATGCAAAAGCTTGCATAGTCAAGGTTCATAAAGTCTATATTAAGTTTTAAAGGAGTTAAGGGATAAATTGAGGTGATGTAGATATAAAAATTGGTACATATGGCACTTAAAAACATTGATATATCCCTCATATATGATTTTTTTTTGAGACAATAGGGGAAGTACCCCATGTTTTATTTCAGATAGAGGGCAGTTCCCAAGAGTGCAAACTTATAGGTTTTGAGAAAATGAGATAACAAGTTGAGTTGAGGGTTGATAAAACCTTTAATTTAGGTTTAAAAAGTTGTATAATTCATTTAAAAACATTTATAATCATTCAAAAATGTGAAAAACATTTCAAGGTTTCTTAAACTCATAGACATGTAGTCAAGACCTTTAGATCTAGACTAAGCCTATTGCCCATTTTGGGGTCTACTATTACTCCTATAACTATATGAGAATACCAATGAGTTATAACATATTCATAGGATATTTTTAATTATTTTAAATCTTTTATCATACAAATGAAACCATAGACAAGTCATATTTTTACTCTAAATAACCTAGGCCTACACAAAATGGAGAAGAAAGCTCAAGAGGGAAACTTTAAGAGTAAGGGTGAAAAGTACTCTAAACCCTCCAAAACCCTTGATAAGGACCCAATTGAGAAGATTAAGTAAGATAGGAATTAATATGGAATGAAATGGCTTGGGAAAATATTTTATATTTCATAATACTCTCTGTGTCTCCTTAACATCAACTTGAATTGTACCCTACTTATATAGATAGGGTGGGAAATGTCTTTTCTTGACTATTTTTAGTGTTTTTATGGTTCAAGGAAGAGTAAAATAATTAAATTAACTTTGGGAGATATGTTTGGAATTTATATAACCTATAATTTCCATTTATTTTATCATAAGATCTCAAAAGTTCATCTAATAACACCTTCATCTCAACCAGTCAAAATTGGAATAATGAACAGGCTAGTGAGAGCGTGGAAGCTTCAAGTAGGAAGCATTTTAAGGTATAAATAATGAATATAATTAAATGAGGGGTCCTAAAATTTCTTTATTTTCACAATATTAATATATCATATTGGGAAATTGAAGACCAAATTTGGTGCCAAGTGTGAAGGGTGAGTAAAAAAGGTGTTATTTAGATTTAGGCAATGATAACTCACCTACAGAATAATCTTGATGATTAGGGATGAAACCAATGCATGTTGGATAATTTATACAACCACTCCATATTTTTTAAATTATAACATATATCCCTAATCTATTTTTGACATTACAATAAGGATAAAAGATGAAGGTAGTTTTTTGAGTAAGTAATTGAAGAATTTTATGCCACATTTTAGAAATTTAATGTTTTGAGGGACATTTGTCCAAGTATAACTTGCATGTAATTTTTAATATTCCTCTCTCTTTAATTTTTAACTACTTTTCTCATCATGACACATGTCCTAGTTACTCTTAAAATTCATTCTTTTCTCTTCTCTCTCAAATTCTATAAGTGGTAGCCATTTTAGCTCTTGAAAACTAATACCACACCATGTATGGTGAAGCCCTAATGGTTTTGAAATTGTAATTTACCTTATAAAAATAAATATTATATGCTTTTATATCTTATAACATCTTTTCAAAGTGTGTTAAGATATGTATAGTTAATAGTTAATAGATATTCATCTATCATTGCTTTCCCTCAATCCTTCCATGTTTGATGCAAGTGATCCCACACTAGCTGGTCATATGAAGTATTTTTAAGTGTATAGATCTATTCTCAATTATAAAATTATCATTATTATCTAAAACTAATCTATGGTTTTGCATACCTTGGATAGTATACATGCATGCCAACTTCATATTGAAATACTAATGCTAGTGCATTCTAAGACTTTTAGACTAGTGTTGTAAGCTTTGTTTCTTAGTGAAAGAAGTATGATGGTCTTGTGTAAATCCTTATTGTGTATCACCCCCTTATATTATTTTATTTTAATGAAAACTTCTATCTCTTTTCCCACAAGAAATAGTTAGTTAGGTGAAAATCACTTTAAGGCATATTCAGGGAGCTAGTGCTTAAACATAGAGGTCTACTTATACTATAGGTATACACACATACCTATAAGTATTCCCATGTTTACAAAACATGGAGGAGGCTTGAATACGATCCTCTAGGGTGGAGTATTTCATGACAAAAATTACATCTTATAAATATTATAAAATTCTATTTTGAGCTTAGTAAATTACATGTTATGTATGTCATATCAAAAGGGGGCATCACAATGGAGTTGTCTTAAGAATTCAAGTCCTCATGAGCAATAAATTTCATATTTATCAAAAAATACAAAATGATAAAAAAATTATATTATGGAGGAATGTGATATGCATGTACACTAATTTATATAGATACTTCAATATAGATTCACATATACTTGATACATATGCATGGATATGTGAAAACAATTACAAGTTATAAGTTCAATTGGAATTCTACATCAATTTAGTATAGATAAATGGAAATGATATTTATTCATGCTCATATTATCCCTCCCTCAATTTTAACAAGGTTTGTTAATGAAATTATTTCAAATATTCCTCTATATTAACACATCAAGGCTTGTCAAAACATCATCTAGAATTCATTTGGAAATTTTACTATACATTAATAAAAAGGCACTAATATTTATAATTTTAATTAGTAAGCATTCTAAAACTCATATTCCAAGTATGAAGTTGTTTTATTTCAAGTCAAGGGCACTCATTTTCAAACATTGAAATAAATGTATATAGTTACATTATATAGAAAATATCAAGATTCAAATACTCACTTTATGAGTGATAATTACTTAGCTTAAGTCCCTTTTGGGATATGTAGGAAACACTCAAATTACATGAGGTTTAATGAAGATATATTTACTATTCCCCTTATCTAATTCCCCCCTTTTGGAATTTTATTTCTATTTAATTTTTATGTAGAATCTAGGGTTGGATTTTTTAATCTTATGCACATCAAATAGACACATGTAGATAATCATTAAACTCACTTAGATAACCAAAAGTGATTTCATATAAAAATCAATTGCATAATCAACTACTATCCCCCTAGAATGGCCTTGTCCTAGCGTAGTTTTAAATTCTAATTTTGGTTGCAACATAGTTAATAGGCCTTTTTATCTATTTTTCATCAACAATCAGCCTACACAATTAGTATAAATTCAATCTGAGCTAGGTATGAATATTTATTTGTCAATTTATTATTTATAACTCATTTCAAATTCTATTAGTTACTATAATTCACATTCAGGTTCTAAAGATATTATATTCTAAATAGGATTTCAATAACTAATTTTTTTTGTAATTTAATTTTTAAATCAACATAAACAAATAAAACATTGGGATAAGCTAAAATATCTAGGGCTAAGGTATTACGAATCAAAGCTAGAAAACATGTCAAATGAATTTATCTAAAATAACCATACATTAATATTTATAATAGTCTACATTAGGGATTGTTTATTAGTCATGGATCTGGTCATAAGAGTAATAATGATAGGAGATAAATAAAAAAATTATATATGAATAAGCACTGATATCTGAGGAAAACATTTTGTTCCCCCACACCATGCATGGGCATCACATGTATAACCATTGGTTTAAAAACAAGAATATTAATGGTGGTAATACTAGTATTTAACACATATTGTAGAGCCAATATGTATAAAAGGTTGATTATTGTTAGTTAAGGGTTCATGTTGTTCCTTAGATGTGACAACATTAGTAGTTTGTTTTATTTCTTCCCTAGATACATGTAACAATACATCAAGTTTGTGGATTAATTTTAATATATTTACTTAATCACCTTCAGTCAATTTCATAAAATATTTCATGAAAATTAACATTAACAACCACATTAATTATTTCTTCCATTATGATGAAGTATTCCTTAAGCGAATAAATGAAAATCACACATACAATTAAAAAAAATTAGATTTGAACCATATAAATCTAAAAAACCCTGCGAAGGAAGGATGAAATCCTACATGCTAAGAGACATAGGATTTGACATACTCATTAGAAGGAACATGGTAACTAATATGTTTTACCTTATTTTGGGTTGATGATATAAAAATTATAAAATTATAAATATTTATAGTATATAAAGTATATCTAAATTACACATATCTTAATGTACAATAATATGTTCAATTGGACTTTAATAACCATTGAAATGAGAAAAAATACGAGGGATATTATATTATTAATATTATGTTTGGATTTGAGACTATATATAGGTGATAGGAAGGGATGAAAATTAATTTCGCGAGTCACTCAGATCTATAATACAACTATCTAGACTTTTTTCTAGATCAATCTATTAGAAGTTTGATGTTTATGGAGAAATTGATGCATCTGAGCTCTATCAAAAACATCCTTGTGAAATATGTTAGATTTTCACAACATAAATAACTTTAATTTCTTCTAAACCATTGTTCTATGCATTATTAAAAGCTCCCTATTATGAAAAATTCCAAAATTCTTTCTCCTTCACCTTGATACCATAGTTCCAATTTCATCACTCGATTTATCTATAAAAACATAATGACCCTTCCTATAAAATATAATAAAAATAATGAAATTACCATAAACAATACTGAAAATGAATGGAAAAATACTATATTGCACTAAAATGGATAATAATTACATTAAAATATTTCTATCCTCTTCGAGGAGAAAACCTCTTATGATTAAGGTCAATACAAAATAATTCATGGATTCTTTTCCACTTGTCTAGGCTCATATTTATACTAATTCTATAATATCTAACTATTACTTCCCATGAATGTTAGATTATTAAAACTATCTCAAGGGACTATTTACAAAGCATATGCTTCCATATATTTTATTAATGATGATAATTAAATTATGATTAAGTGGACCTAAGATACCCTCCCATTAAAAAATATTTTCCAAAAAATTTAATATGAGGAAGCTATTGTTGGATTTAAATAAGAGATTTCAAAGTTACATCATATAGTTACATCCCATTCCACTGGACTAGAACCCCAATGATGGTTTGATGCTAAAGTTGACAGGAGTGCCTATCCAAAATATTTTCAAGTTTAATAAGGAGAGAGCCTTATGCATTTATCTAAATAATTACTATGTAAGATATGAAATTATGTCCAAGGAATTTATTGAAACATGACACATGAAAATCTAGGTGAACATGTGAAGAAGGTGGAAGTTCTAGATTATAGATGACATAGCCAATTTGTTAAAAAAATATTATAAGGTCCATATAACTTGGGAGCAATTCTATAGTGACCCTTTTAATCTTGAGAGAATATTGAATATAAGGTTGTATTTCGAGGCAAATCATATCTCTAGTTTTAAATGCATGTTCCAAATGGTGTCAATCCACCTATTGCTTTATATAATTATGTATCATATGGAGATTGTATTTTAGAAGCTAAAGAGTATTATATCAAGTGGTGAGGGTATTTTTAACTAATTTCACATGAGAATTAATTCAAATATAAGAGATAAGATATGATGGATTTTTACCATAGACATATTTCTGAGGATTAATCCAAGTGGCTATGTGATAGGAGGCATTAGACCACCATTATGAAACTATTAATCACCTGACTCATTGATGTTGTTGATCAAAGGTAAATAAATGAAGATATGATTCTAGGTATTTATTTAAAATTTCCATTTGGCCATATATATGTGGGTGGTATAGAGAGATCATTTTTAGTTGGATACCCTTACACTCGAAGAGTTCTTGCCAGAAACGACTTATGAAAGTTGAGTTAAAATTAGATAAAATAGGATATTGGATTGTGTAAAAGTGTAATATTTGATCAAGGAATGTTTGGGAAATTGTATAAGTAGTTTAAGGATGGGCTAAGGAAAAAAATGGGTATATTGAGAGAGGTGATCTACCACTACCAAAATGATTGATTTTACACTAGACTTTGTTAAGCCTTATATAATTTCCATGTATATGCTTATCCAAACGAATTTAAAAATGGGTAGTGATTGGAGTACTCCATGATACCAATTTCTATTCCTGATATCATTTTTGATGTCTGACCAGAATAAAATGTGGTGAATCCATTCATATTTAAAAACAAAATCCTAAATGACTTGTGAAAGGTGAGGCATGTAAACCATGTAAAATATAGTGATGAAACCTATATCCAAACATCAATACAATACAATATTTATATCATAATGATTTACCATCCTAACTATAGTTGGGTTTGAATGTAGGGTTGAAAAAAAAAATAGATTATTTTTTATGTGAGACTATCTCTCTTCCACTTATACTAGATGTCATACATCTATTATAAATAGGGATGGAAAATAAAAACATGAATTCATGTTCTTCACATTAGTGGTATAGTGTATTAGTAACTATATTATCCTTTCCATTTATATAAGTTATATCATAAGTGTACCTAATCAAGTTTTAAAACTAATCTTTTTAAACTAGAGAAGAGACCCATTATTACAAGAAGTATTTGAATATTTAATGATCATTTTTAATACAAAAAATCCTATCCACCAAGTATGAACACCACTTAATAAAAACATGGGGGATAGCCATCACTTCCTTCTCATATGTTGATTACACCAAATTATGACCATTATTATATTTTATAGTGAAGGATGGGACATCCATCTTGTATGAGGATTAAAAAAGACCATTATGACATGTGTCACTTTTAATGAAAAATCTCTTGTAGAAATATCACATGGCCAAAATAGGTGTAGTACACATAGTTTATTTAAGTATATCAAAATATTGTTCACTATGATGGAACATATAAGAATTCCATTTTTGGCATGTCTCTCAATGGGGAAGAAAACTTAACACAATATGTAACAAATTTATGGTAGTACTTAGTGGGGCCAAAAAATCCATAAAGGCTTTTGAGTGTCCTTGGTTTAGAATAATTTTTCATGGCCTCAATGTTTGTAGGGTCAAATTGAATGCCTATTGATGATAAAATTTGGCCTATATTCTCCACCTAATACTAATCAAAAGAAAATTTTGTTTGGTAGATCCACCTACATTAAACAAGTTTTCTTCCCTTAAGAAGAGGGACTAAATCCCAAGTATTGTTCCTCAACCAGGAACAATACTCCTTTTCTATAGTAGTATCCCACTCAGGAGTGCTTGATGTCTCATGAAATGACTATGTATGGGAAACAAATAAAATTAAATAATGTGTGGCATTACAGAATTTTCAACATGTTTTCCTGGTGTCTGATGGATCCCAAATCCATTACATAACACTTTTTAGTGTTTGTCTATCCTAAAGAGGACTAGTGCTCAAAGAGTTAGGAGGATATTCCTCATCCTCTAAATATATTCTAGGAGAAGAAAGAGGTGAATCCTTATCACTACTCTCATAGTCAAAATTAGAATAAGAGTTTGGATCATCAAAAATCTACCTAATAGATCTGAATCATCATAATTATCATAAAAAACTAATGCATCTAAAGAAGGGGAGGAGTGTCATGTGTAGAGTCTGAAGGATCTTATTTAAAATGAACATTACTCTCAATGAAAAACTCATGAGTGGTGGGATGGAGAAGCCTATATCCCTCAACATCCTCAAGATATCCAAAAAAAATGCAAGGCTAAATTTGAGGTTTTATTGCCTTAAGTTTCTTATTTAGAATGTAGGATAGAATAGGATATCCAACACTCAAATTTGATTCACTATGGGTTTATGACAACACTAAGCTTCAAAAGGAGTGACTTCATTCAATAATTATGAGGAAATTTGTTCTAGATATAACAAACATAGTTGATGGCCTCAGCCTAATATTGAGGTATAAAAGACTTGAGGTGTAGCATATAGTTGGCCATTTCCTTCAAAGAAATCTTCTTACACTCTAAATCACTATTTTATTAAGGACTGTATGGAACTATACATTATATTTCAATCCTATCTAATGTATTTAATTGATTAAAATGGTTAAGTTAACATACTTACCACCATTTTTAGTGCATAAAATATTGATGGCTTTACCTAACTATTTTTATACAAGCACATTGAAGTATTGAAAGTGATCAAACACATATAATTTTTAATTAATAAAATACACCCAAGCATGCCTTAAAAAATATCAATGAAAATAATATTGTATTTAATCCTATTGAATGAAGGTTTTGGAAATGGACTAGTAATGTCACTTTGGACAATCTTCAATATCTATTTAGCTCTATGATTTTTATTTATCATAATAATTCTCAAGATGCTTAACAAGTATGTAACCCTAAAAAACTCCATTAGAAAACTTAACTCATGGTAACCCTAGAACCATGTCTTGACAATTGAGTTTCTCCAAATAGTGATAATCGAGATGACTAAATCACTAATGATAAAATTTACTCAGCCCATTTGAATGAGGGAGCAATGCAGTAGAGGGTTGACCAAGAGATAAATTTGAGGAAGTATACAATCATGACTAGTGATCTACTTTCCTAAATGCAACAATAGATTCATTGTCTGCTTTTATAATAACCACTAAATTAGGTGCAAACTCAAATTTATTGCTCAAATAAATGTGAGTGATATAATAAATAGATAGGAGATTGGTGGATAAATAAGGAATACATAAAACATCATGAAATGTCCCACCATTCACTTCAACAAATAAATGCACACTAACTTCTATGGAGGTATCATCACCCAACAAGATGGAAGGCATAGAAAAAAGATCCAAGGATGAGAACATGTCTTATGATGAATCCATGTGGTGTAATGCACTATAATCAATAACCCATGTGGATGGATAGGACATAACTATAGTAAGTTCTTTACCATTATTTTTTCCCTTCTTACTAGCTTTGGCCTTAGATTTTGATAAAATCTAATTGTAAGAATCAAGGGCACTAATATTGTGCTTCTCAATCATCTTATTCAATTGGTCAATCTACTTTTTCATACATGTGTATTCATCATGCCCAAATTTATTGTAATATTTGCATGTGAGTCACTCTTTCTTGGGTTTCCCCTCTAAAAATGAGGACTCTTTTGATGATTTGGGCTTAACATCATATTTTTTACCCTTTCTTTTCTCTAGGTCCTTCTTGTTCTACTTCTTCACCTTACTATTGGAAGCCTTGTATTTGTCATGAATCAAAATTAAGGCATGAAATTTCAAACTCATCTAAGGATGGCATGGTCTATGTATCTTCAAGGGCATGTTTGGTGGCCTAGAAGGTATAAATGAAGATAAAATATTTAGATCCCAATTTGGCAAGGATGGAAAGAATCAATTGATCATAATTTTTTCAATACCACATAGTTTCAAAAGTAACATTAGTGATTTGAACTTTGTGAAGAAGTCCTATACCATATCAAAATTATTTGGGTTCAAACTGATGAGGTTGTTCTCTAACTCATGACCTCTCATTATGTCTTGCTCCCCAAAGAGATTTTCCAATATGGTCCAGACTTCATTAGAATTTGTAGAAGATTTAATATGAAAGAGTACATCAAGAGACATAGAAAACCTTAGGCTTTGTCACTTCTATTGTACCACTTCACCTACTCTACTTTAGGTGTTAATAATTTTTCTATACCCATTTTGACTCAATGTAAGACTTTGCTCCTCAAGAGTATTTATAGTTTAAATTTCCACTCACAATTGTTCAACAGTGTAAGAATTAGAATAAAATTCAGATCCATGGTGTAGAAAGTATGTGTTGAACTACATTTACTAAAAATAATAGTAAATATGTAACCCCCTAAATTTTTAGAGATTTAAATTACAAGGCATAAAAATATTACCAATATGTAGAGCTCAAAAAAACTCACACGTTCAAAAAAAACCTCAAAATGAGCAATAGGCTAAAATTTCTATAGATTTAAAGTTCTAGATGGTAAGGGTAGTCTCCACTTTGTAAAATTTTAAAAATATTGGGTGTGAAAAAGATTAGAATGGGTGCTCAAATTAATCCCCCATTAATAAGAATAAAATTTTAAGTCCCCTTCATGTGATCATAATATAGGACCAAGGGGCTAAGACCTTTTTTGAGTGTTTCCCCCTCTTGCATTGATTGATGAGATTGATGTGGGAGTGACATCATCCAAAAAATTCCTTTGTTTTGAAATTAATAGTGCCACTTTTCACTATCTTAAATTTGATGATATCTTAAATGTTGTAGGCAAGTGGAGAAGGTGGGTGGAACTAGAGGTCTACGTAGGCAAGTGTTAGAGTACTAGGGGTATCTAAGTAGGCATCAAAACCTAGGGCATGTTCTAGTAGGCATAATAATCCACATGATCTCAAAGAATGCATCAAAACCTAGGGTGTGTTTGAGTAGCTATCAAAACCTAGGGTGTGTTCAAGCAGGCATAAGAACTTGGTAGGTGTTTAAATAGTCACTAAAACCTAATAGGTGTTTGAGTAGGCATTAGAACTTGACATGTGCTCATATAGGGGTGACCATCCATTAACTTCTTGTGTAAGGTACAAAACCCTACATGTGTTTTTACGAGGGTTAGAACTTGACATGTGATTCTGTCATGGTTAGAATCTATCGAGCATGTATGCAACCACTCAAGTATATGCCTAGACTTTTTTTATATAGTCTACCAACTATTAAATCTCCCTATTAGGAGTAGATATTCTACTTAATAAGAAAAATATATAAAAATGTGGATTCTATATGGCATATCAAAAATCTAAAAAATACCCACTTGGTTTCTTGACAAACCTAAAAAAAATAGAAACGAGTTTTCCTCAAAGTCACTAAACGTACAAATGTTTGTACAATTCAAAAAATGGCATTAAACCCTTCCAAAAATGACTTAAAATGAACTATCATGAAACTAGGTCATGTTTATATCCATTTTTAGGGTCTTTCATCCTTATAAATCAAATCATGTTGTTTGTTTTTTAATTAAAGACTCTAGGTATGTAGATTTACATGGATTTTTGAGAAACCTCTCCATACTCTATCAAACTAAAATCATTGAAAATATGGAACAAGAAAGAATGCAATATATCACAATAAAATTGATAGATTCATATACCAACATAGATCTGATACCATGTTTGAGTGGGCCACAATTGAGGATCAACTAGATAGGGTTGAATGCATGAAGTTGAATCTATATGGAGTAGTGAAATCTAAAGAATAACTCACAAGAGGAAGAAGCTCACCTTCACAACAAAAAATTTCATTAACATTAATTAGACAAAAATTACATTGGAAGGTACATTATATAGTTATAATTTAGGTCACCTCAAAAGTTAATTAACTCAACTCACATTTAGAAAATGACTAAAAATATATTTCCCTTAATGGCTTATTATTAATCTAAGTAATCTAATTAGACCATGTAGGTAAAACCACATAGTGGAGAAAAATCTACACTAACATGAATATAATGGTCTTTTGATCAATGAGGTGAAAAAACTTGTGGTTCCTCAAATATTAATCCATGTTTGACAAGAAAATTTTATAAATTAGTGGGTTAGAGGGAATAAGGAGATGTGTTGAGATGAATAAAAATATGATTCCATGTGATCCTTTCTAGATGATATTTTCCATGTGGTGAGAATTGATGGTATTGACATGTTTATATAAGTGGGCCTTTAGTGTGTAATAGTATCCATTATCACATAATTGTATCCAAAGTTTTTTAAATTACCACAAGATAGTGCCAATTGTGCACAACCATTGTGTTCCAAGAACCACATCACATCTACACATGGGAAAGGAAAACATGTATATTTTGAGAGTATATTCCCCTAAATAAATATGAATATTATAAAATTTACCTTGGCAATAGTATAAAATAGGGGTGATTGAAAATTAACTTGTTTGTCTAACTAAACATCAATGAAAGTATTTGTGTTATTAGAGTCAATGAGAATGGTGAGGGGGTGTTTTATAGAATACCCTTTTAATATCATAAAATGAGGAGTGGTTACCCTAACAAATGAATTGATAAATTTTTAAAGGTGTAAATTCATGTTTTTGAGTATTTGAATTTAATATATTCATCATTTGAATCTTAATCATCTTCCAATTCTTCAACATTCAGGGG
Source organism: Torreya grandis (assembly GCA_037957365.1). Taxonomy (NCBI): domain Eukaryota; kingdom Viridiplantae; phylum Streptophyta; class Pinopsida; order Cupressales; family Taxaceae; genus Torreya; species Torreya grandis. Next base: position 190,320 of record JARHVA010007939.1, on the reverse strand, counting down.
TGACTCAACATACAAAAAATATAAATTTTGTTTAATGCACTTGTGTTCTCTAGTGTTTTTTTCATCATAATTTTAACATATCCCTTTTTCATGATGAGTGCCCATTTATACCTTATCAAGTAATTTAATGGTAGTCACTTTTAGAGAAGGGTTTGTGACTAACCATTGAGTTATAAAGGTCTTAAAAAAACCAAAATTGGAAGAGTGATATTGGGAAGTGATCTTATCTTTTTAAAGCTTGGCCAATCCTAATGCTTCCATCATGTTTTATGGTTTAAACATCTTGACCTCTATGAAAGTTATATCTTTTATCCCACTAATGAAACAAATTTTGAAAAAATTATCCTTTAATTCTTTAGTTTAGTTATAAAATTTTACAAATTTAGATTAATAGTCATGAACAATTTTACTTTCTCATAGTTTGGTTAATGTTCATATGAAATTATCTTAAGTGTTGAAAATAAAACTAACCAAAAAAAGCTTAAAAATCATCCCAAGTGGATTCTTCATGATTTTCTAATACCCTTTGTAGCACTGGACAACTTAATTCTCTAATTTAAATAAGATTATGGGTACCCTATCCACCCCCACTATATTGTGAAAGTTAAAATATTATTCAGAATAATAAATCCAACTAATAGATTTTGTACCAATTATTTTTGGGAATTCTAATTTAGGGCCATGTGTCATGGTTTAGGACAAACAAATGAATTTAGAATTATTATCCCCATTGAATTTTTTTAAGAGCATTGTATTCTATATATTGATTCCATGTATTTTATCATTCAACTCAATGAGTCTAGAGTCAAGTCAAGATTACAATTTAGCTTAAAGTTCCCCAATGTTTTATGTCATGGCCTTGGTTCTCACATAGGTGGAACAATTTAATAAAGGGGCATGGTGTACTAATAAATTCTTACTAAATTTATATGCTAAAATAATTAGCTTAATGACATGATCACAAAAATATAATTTTCACAAGGGCAAAAAAATGTCCTCTCAAGACTATAGGTGAATTTTGTTTTGTAATTTAAAAAAAATTGAAATAGCCATTAAATGATCATTTAAAATAAAAAATAACAAAGGTGCAAACACCTATGGGCTAAAAAGGTAAAAATTTAAAACAAAATTGGAAATTGATGTTGTACCTAATTATTTTATCAAAATTTTCATAACTATCCCTATTTGAAAGATAACTACTCAAAAAGATTTTGTTACACTATTATGTCACACAACTATGATTTTGTATAATATTGATCAAAATAATATGATTGTATATATTGTTATCTATATACTACTATTTGAATTCTACTAAAAATATTATTCTATTAGATGTGCTTATTTTAGTAAAAATCATCTAGTGGTGGTTTTAGCAAAATCTTGATTACAAAAAATAACCAAAGTTATGAAATTTTAGGAAGGTTTCTAAAGGGTGTGTCTAAGTTGTGGGCTCACATATAAAAATATTTTAGTTATAAATAGTTTTAGTTTAATTTTTTAGAGTAATAACTATGGAGCTTAACCATACCTATAGTTTACTATCTCATCTCTGAGGTCAGTTTTGAGTAACTTCTCAGGTCTAATAGTTTACTGATACACCCTAAGCAATAGTCAACCAAAGGTTTCCTATGTCTAGGAAGTGTAAAAAATAAGGAAATATTAAAATATAATTTGAAGTATTTGGAAGCACAAGTGCATATAATACACTATATAATTGTTTATGTATTGGGACATAATCGATCACTCCACCAAATTATGGAAAAATGATAACTTCTTAGCCCAAAATGATAACTTTATATTAGTTTTAAAACTATTAAAACATAGTTTACAATTAAAGAGAAAGAAGATGTAAACAAATTAGGAATTTTTAGGTAAAAACTTTGTAATTCCACCTAGTTACCACTATATGATCACTAAGATCATAATTGGGTGATATGAGAGCATATAATGGACAATAGGAGAGATCTCTAAAACACTAAATCTAATTTAAAAAATGGTCTTGTAAAGTGATATGATAGTATATGTTATCAATATTACTACAAAATATTATAAAAATAGTGTAAATACTATAAATAATATTTAAATTGAATTAAAAAATATTATATTACATTAAAAGGGAGCAGAATTGTATCAAAATATCATTAGCCTCTTCAAGGGAGAAACCTCCTTTGAACAATTTCAATAAAAAATAATTCATGGATGTTTTTACACTACTATACGCTATTATTTATACTAATTTTATAGTAGATAATTATTACCCATGAATGTGTGATTATGAAGATTATATCAAGGGATGACTTACAAATCATGTGTTAGTAACTTTTATTAATGAAAAAATTGTAAGTAAATAAGAATAAAAAAGGGGTCTTTAAAAATGGAAAGAAAAATATAGGTTTAATTAACCTAAATCACCCTATTCTATATGGATGTGTGTTGCTTAAGTTTCCAATGCTCTGAAAAGGTCTCAAAAGACATGTATTTATCTTAGTTATGTGCATGTGTGCAATAATGATCTTCTAATATAGAATTATCTCGTACCTTAGATTTCAGCACTTAACAATATGAAAAATTATCTTAGATTGGGTGATTTAGAATTAGATAGGGATTAATCCTTTGAGGGGTTTATGATTTTAAAAATTTAGCATTGTTACTCTAAAATTTTGGAAATGATAAATCTCACCTTAATAGGTGATATACAGAGTCTTTCTAGATAATAATAGGATTAGGCCCAATGTGTATAAAGAGATGACTCTTTAGGTAATTTATACTACCACCAACATGCAAAATGTATGATATGACCCATATAAAACATTTAAATTTAGTTGAAATTATTTTATAATGTATGTGGATAAATCAAGTAGAGGTAGATGGTTTCAGTTGTTTGAATATCCTTAGAGATGTATAGAAATCAATAAATAGTGATCTAATGACAAAGAATATTCCAACTAATATAATAAGCAAGTTGGGCACATATTAAGAAATTATTGTAGGTAACTAGTAAAAATTATGAAGGTGGATTCCACAACTAGATGAATGGCTAAAAAGAGCATATAAATGATTCATATGTGTATGCACATGTCATGTATGGTAATGATAGGTCAAGATTGACATTACCTAGTGTATAATACCATGTTTATGTGTCAATAGGCACATAAAAGGTATAAAATATAGAATAATTGTTCAAAATAGTAACTATGGTACATAAGGATGTATTGATGAATTACAAGAGATAGGCTAGAATGGATAGCTAATAATCTCATGTAAAATATGACGTCCTAGATTTGAAGAATTAGATTCAGTGCAAAAAGTATTAAAAAAATGGTAAAAATGTATTTATCAACTAGAATCATCATCTCAACAATTTTTATAGGGGAAATGGGCTAGAGTAACTACTAGAATCTCTTTGAAATCAAGCTCAATAGTGTGAATGTTTCTTAGTATATTTAAAATCTTACTAGGTTCTTTGGTTTGAATCAATGGAAGAGGTAATAGATAAATTTTGGGTTATGGATGATTAGGTAATCATGTATTGATAGTGTATTTAAAGGATTCTTAAATCTAGACAAGTGACTCAAAATGTCAAAACTATAGATGAAGGGATGGTAGCAAGCATGACTGAAGGTTAGGTAAATAATAGTATATGTCACATGAGGTTGAACTAATTTTATTTAAGAAAGTAATTTAGGTACTATATCATTTTTTCCTTAGTTTTAATAGGTAAACTTAAATGTTTAGTTAGATAGTATATACTTTATCATTTTTCACATTTAAGGTAATGATGTAATGTGGATGAGATTTATCTCATTTAATATATCCATGGGATTATAAGTAATATATTTTAATTCCCACTATATTATTATATAATAACCATACTAATAAGGTCTTAGGAGATATATTGATGGGTAATGTGATACTATAGATGGTTATCCATGAAATTTTTTCAAAACTTTTAAGTTCCATGGTTTCTCCTAATAAGTCATGTTGGGTTTATCCTAAACTAGCAAAAAATGACATTATAATTATATTTTGAATAAAACTATGTTCAATAAAAGTTCCATGTGTAATATAATGTTATGAATCAAAAAAATAATTATATAGCGATAATAACTAATTGAATCATTGTTTGGGATCTCATGTTCATAGACTTTTATAGATGAAGATTTCTTTTGAAAACTAATAACCATACTAATAAAAGTGTCAATAATATAGTCTTTAGAATCTTTCAATTGATGTATAGAGGAAGTCATTTCCATAATTTATTATTATTTATTATAATTATTTGACAATTAATTGTTAAATATTTTCAAATATTGATTCGGTATAGTCACAAATTCATTCAAGATAGTATTATGACATTGAATTTGATTGAAATTATTATTTATTATATATATATTATCTTATTATTTAGTGAAAATAATTTATTGTTAGAATATTTGATATTATGTGATAACAAAAATATTAATTGACATCATATCTCTTAGGAAAAGGTTGTGAAGTATCCAAATGAAATAGATAAGGTAAGGTGATCATGTTGAATTATAATAATTTTTAATTATTTTTTAGGAGATTCACATAATATTTTAAAAATTTGAGGGTTTATAGAATGTGGAAGGAGGAGTTTGTTAGGTGGTGTTGAAATTTTCATTTACATGTTTAGCCTCATTCTTATCTTGAAATGTTAGAGTATCATTAGTCTTATCTTTAAATGTTGATTTTCCCTAATATTTTTAGGTAGTGGAGGTAGAATATATATACATACATTTGGTAATATTAGCTACTAAAATTTTAATCATATATTTATGAAACATATCAAAAAACACATTTAAATATTGGTAAGTATTAATCACAACTTTTATTTGAGTGATTTTTAAAAAATATCAGTGAAAATAATTTTTAGCTCACTATCATGGATTTGTCAAGACATATTTGTAAGTTATTGAATCTAATCACTTATTAAGTAAAAACCTCACTAGGTCCTTATTTTAATTGAGAAATTTGACAATATGTGACCTTTTAGCTAGTGTTGATGAAAAAATGAGCTAATGATATGTCATCCCAATCATTAAAGCAATACATAAACATTATAGGTAAGGCAAAGATCTAATCCAAGGCATCATCCTTTATAATTATAAGAGAAATATTTTTCATCGATAGGTCACCCTAAGAAAAACTAAATCATTAAATAAATTATAAAAAAAATGGATGTAGAGGAGTGCCCTTGCGATGTTATTGATCAAATTTTGGCATTAAAAAACAAGTGGGAAAATGATGAGTGAGAACGTCATGAGAATATAGGTTTTGTAGTATTTATTGAGAAGTAACCACACAGATATATGCTTGATAACCTTGGGATAGTTTTAGGATTTGATCACATATCTTGAATTTGTTTTTTGGAAATTTAAACTTGGGATGTTATTCTATGTGTATGATTTTAAGCATGATTAAACCTTTTAGGAATGGATGCAATATTTTATTGAGAAAAATAAATGAATAATTAGGAGTGTTGGGTCTAGTTGATGGATTAGAAATAGGAGGAAACAAATAAGCATTGATTTGTGTAGGAATAATAGGACTAAATTATGGAAAAATAACATTAGGTGGAGGCATAACATGAATAGTAAGATCAATAAAATCACTAGCCTCGCCACCTAATATAATTGAATCCACTAATAGTGAGACTAGAAATACTCAAGGGATCATTGTTTGCATTTTATTATGTAGGTTCCTTATCCCTAATCCTCTTATTTCAATCTTTAGTAACGAAAAAAAAAATAACATCAACTTATTTGGGAATTTCTTCAAAATAATATTTAATTTCATTTTATTTCATATCCATAAAATAAATATCATTAAAAGAATTTGGATTAATTTTTTTTTCATTATTAGTTTAAATAATTCCATCATTAGAATAAAAATAATCATTTAAATATCTCTCATTACTAATATATTTATTATTTTTATCATTTTCATTATCAATGGTAAAATAACTAGTAATCTGAAACGAATTTTTCAAAATTTAGTTGAAATAATCATGATTATAAAACAAAATAATTGAATAAAATAATAAATAATAACACTTAATCTAGAAATACATTTAGTTTGGGTTTAGGTATAGTATTCATAGTTGGCATAAGATGTAAGTATCAAAAACTAAAGGAAACTATGGATACTTATTGAGAAATAAAGAAAACAAAAAATGTAAAGAATAATTTTTTTTAAATAACATATAATATGTAAAATTAGACCCTAAGAGAAATAATCATAATGTGTATGTGTTTGGATAATAGAGGGGTTCACTAAATGTTTTATGAAAATGTGCATAATATGGATAAATGACTCCATGTGAAGGAAAAAATATGCACACATGATAAATAAATAGTAATATAGTTAAAGATAGTAATAAAAAACCATAGTTTATTTAAAATAGTAATCAAAATTAAAGATATAAGATTGAACAAGAAATATAAATGATAAAAATACTAAGCGAGATGAAAAAATATACATTTGGGTATAAATATAGAAGTTTAGAAATATATATACATATATATATATATATATATATATATATATGTATGTATGTATATGTATGTATATGTATGTATATATATATGTATATATATATATATATATATATATATATGTATATGTATATATATATGTATATATATATATATGTGTGTATGTATATATATATATGTATCTATATATATATATGTATGTATATATATATATGTATGTATATATATATATATATATATATATATATATATATATGTATATATATATATATATATATATGTATGTATATGTATGTATGTATATATATATATATATATATATATATATATACACATATATGTATGTATATGTATATATATATATATATGTGTGTGTGTGTGTGTACACACATATATACATATATAAATATACATATATACATATACATATATATATATATATATATATGTATATATATGTATATATGTATATATATACGTATATATATGTATATATGTATATATATATATATATATGTATATGTGTGTGTGTGTGTGTGTGTGTGTGTGTGTGTGTGTGTGTGTGTGTGTGTGTGTGAAAAATAATTAACACCTTTAAACAATTAACCAATAATCAAAATGTAACTCCATATATATATAATTTTGATTATTTTACATCGATATAAATTATCAAACATGAAAAACATGTAAATTAAATGTTTTGACTGAAACACAAATAATATTTTACAATTTAGTAAATGTTTTTAAAAAATGAATATTAGTTTTTAAATTGGTGCAAGAGTGTATTGTGGCCCTTCCCCCATTTTATTAATCAAAATGATATTTACAATAATATTTAGTTATGGAAAAATTATATAGAGCAAAGTTTTGAGAGTTTCCACAAAAACATACATCAAATATTTTTTTTAAAGATTACAAAATTACAAAAAGATGTAATATTGAGACTATATTTGAAAAAACCCATCATATATGAAAAAAGGGTGTTTAAAATTCTTCAAAAAAAAATTTTATAGATTAGCTAGAGCTATTTTGTAGTAACAAAAGTGAATAGGCTTCTACAAGAAGGAACAAGTCATATGCAATAAATGAAAAAATGGAGAAAATTTAAAAGGTGGGGTACCTTATACATATTATACATAAAAAATAATAATTAAATCCATCCAAATTCATATATAAGCTATAATTTAAAGGAATTATGCTATCAATCCATAATAGTGACACCCATCAGATCTTCCAAAACTTATCTAAACCCATGAAACTAGGAAATCCCTCCTACAAAATGTGAACATAAATTTTCATAACCAAACCCAAATAATTTTTTTTCATTCAAATAAATAAGATCACTAGTTTTGCATTGGTTTAGGGCCATAGAATAATCTAGGTGTTATTTCCTTAGATTCAAAATGAAAAACTTTCATAAGCTATATGGGAAATAAATTGAAATCATTTTATGAGAATAACTTCAAAAACCTAGAAAAAAAATTGAAAAAAAATACAAACATCATTAAAAAAATCTAAAAATGATATATCAAAAGAAACATCTTTCATAAAAAGAAGGCACCAACATCTGCAACCATTGTTCAAACTCAAGAATATCCACATTATAAATATGAATTCAAACTAAATTATTCATAATGGACCAACTTGAAACCTTAATTCAAAAACTCGTCAAAATTTAAATAAACCAAACTTGAATATTTATTGATAAAATGCTATAACACAATACCCATATAGTAAAATTGAACTCCACCTAGAATTTTTAAGGAACATGAAAGTGTTGAGGTAAGGTTTAATTATACATAATTTAGTTGATCAATATTTATTCAAAACATACTTATATTAGAGGGATAAATTTTTAGAGTGTCAAGAGGGGAAAGGAAGTACCTAAGGATAGTAAACTCTCACATTATAAATTGGATATAAAATTTTATAGATATGAAATTTGAGGCCAATCCATTGTTAAAAAGAGTCAAGAATAATATGAAAATAAAATTTCATATAATTTAGTGATTTGAAAAAACTAGATGGTGAACACGGCTTCCTCATTCTTAGTCTAGTTGGAAATAGAATCCATTTATTTGATAAATTTTTCATTTCTTGAATATTTATACTAAACCAAAAAACTATTCGATCATTTTTTTAGTCAATAAATTATAAAACTTAATAGTCTCATCCCTCATAATTTCATTCACTATCTTAATGATTTATGAAGGTCTTGAATAGTCACCCCCAACATTGAGTGGAATTATTTATTCTTGATTGTCATATAATTTACTTTCATGTTCACATTGTTTTTCATTCCAAGTGTAAGATATAAAACCTTTGATATGTATATCTCTAAAAAAAATTATTAGTGATCTAATGATAATCTATAATAAAAATTAAATTAAATACAAATGCATCACACGAGGTTTCTATCTTATTATGGTGAGAACTTATAAAATTTTTTAAATAGAAGAAGGGAAGTCAAGTTGGGAACAAACTTTTATATAACCCTTTCAAACATAAACATCCATCATATTTACTTAAAAATGATAGAATATACCCTAAGAGGCTCCCCACATCCAAAATTGCTGAAGTAAATATTGCATACCAAGTTGTTCATTAATGATCTTCATGGCCTATTTTTAAAAAAAGAAACCAAAGGATACTAGAGGATCCTTCTAGATCTTAGCATCTCCTCACCTCCTACCATCTTAAAATATTTTACTTTTTTATTATTTTATACCATCAATTTAGAATATGAAGGAAAATTACCATCATAGTTTTAAAAATATGAATATTAACATATAAAATATGGTGATTTTAAAAATATAGTCCACTAGATAAAATAATCTTGCATATTTCAAATATATATCAAAAGCATTATAATTGAATCAAATATATCACAAATAATAAATAATTCATAGTGAGTTAAATTAAATTAAAAATGTAATAAGATTCAAGGAAAGCACAATTCCTATTTTATAGGAATTCAAAAACATAGTTCGGAGACTATATGGTAATTTAGGAGGGACTAGGAAAACTCTACAATGAACATAATATGAACTAGGAATTTGACTAAGAAGAGGAGATTAGTATTGTGTTAATGAATAAAACCAAATCAAAAACGCACTAAGATAACATCTTCATGCCTAGTTACTAGGATGAGCTTAGTAAAAAAAAATGACAAACATAACTAAAAGGTAAGCAAAAACATGAATTCATTCATCTTCCTTGGATGCTCCAAATGCCTTGGTAGTAATGTTATGCTTGTTTTTGTGCTCATGAATTCCTTAACAATATGAGCTTGGCTACCTCCATTTCTCCTTGGCACCTTTGGCTTCTGGCTTAGCTTGGAATCAATTTAGCATGGTAACACTAGTTGTTTAAAGCTTTTGGAATCAATCCTGCATTATAACTTTGCACAAATTAAGCTATTTTTGGAGATATTTGAGGACAATAAATTTGAACCAAAATAGATTAAAAATGATGTGGTAAGGCCTCTTATTTATATATTTTTGAAAATGTCTAGAATCAACCTAAACTATCCATCTCAAGATTGAGATGTGTGGCTAAAGATTAATCTAATTATGCAATTAAAATTGATAAATAGGCTCATCAATATTTGGAATAGAGGAGAAATTAAGAGGCATGGATGTATTTGATGAGGCATGAGAGATGTGAATGTTGATATTTATGGCTTTTATGGCCTAGGGATGTTTTCCTAAGATATGAGGTCACTTGATGATGTAGATATTTAATATTCATTTCCAAAACAAACTATTTAATAGGTTTCTATGGAATTGTTTATTAGGCTCTAATTTGGTTTAATTAGCTCTTAAGCATGTTTAAGCACTTTATTCAAAAATTTCTCAAATTGATCAAAATGTCTTGTTATTGGTCCAAACATTGACTAGATTAGAATTGAAAGGAAATGTTAGATGCTTTGGATCCATTATCCCATTTAGGATATTATCAATATCAAATAACAAAGGCACATGTCTTTGTGTAAGATATTTGATAGTAAAGAGCAATCTAGAACACCTAGGTGCAAAATTGGCATTTTGACTCAGAATAATTTGATTAAAGTTAGTTGGCTCATAAATTTCATTTCCCCATTTAGGGATACCCTAGATAGAACCAACACTTGAATATATCAATTTCAAACCATTTAGCATGTTTTAGTGTTTTTAGGCCAAATTGTGCACTTTAGGTGGAAATTGGTCAAAAGATTGGTTAGAGGTTATCAGTGGATAGATTTAGGTGTTTATAGTTTTCCCCTATTTGGGAAGATGTTGTAAACTATAGGCAAAGAAATATGTTCTCAAACAATGAGAGATGGCATGTATGCCAAAAATAAGATGATGACTGAAGAACAAATCTATAAATGGTTTTGGTAAGCCTATGATGATGCCCCCTCAAGGGAGTGGCCATTACATTTGTTGATGGATGGTCCCTCAAAATGAAACAAGAAGAAAGGTGAAATTATCACATGGTTGAGATTAATCCAAATGAAAAACTATTTACATTCATTGATGTAAAAAGGATATTGATTTGCCCAAAGGTAGTTATAATCAAGAATAAAAGTCAAAATAATATTTTTTCCATAGGTAATTATAATAATTGCAAGGACTTGATTGGCTAAAGATGATGGTGCCCTAGTTAGGGCTGATTAGCAAGCATAACTCAAAGATATATCCTAGAATACAGATTAAAGATGAGTAGGTTCAAAGTGATGAAAGAGATGGATAGAGGAATGAGATTGATTAATAGAATGATTTAGTTGTACCTACCAATGAGGAGATACTAATCCTGATTAGCAATGATACAACTAGAATGGTCAATGGGTTGATTTGATCAAGGGTGGAAAGGAAGGATTTGTCAAGGTGATAAGGAGAAAAATTTTATGGCTCCATTGATTATAGACCTTCATAAAGATAATTTTTATTATAGCATGTGATGGTAGGCTTTGTGATAAAACACCATGAAGACTTGGCCAAAAAATGCATAAGGACTGACTCTTGATATCCAATATTCATGTGAAAATAATACACCAATGATAAAAAAACCATGATGACAATGTTGATGTATGAAGATGGATAGACTCATGAATAATGTGTGCAAGTAATCACCCAGTGCATACATATAGACTGAGTTAAGGCAATAGTGCTGAAAGTAAAAAAATAGGCAAGTGAACAAACAAACATATAAATAAATAAATAAATAAATAAATAAAAATCCTAAAAATAGAAGAAAAAGAAATCATCCTAACAATGACCATGCCCCAGTAAGGTGGATCAAGGATAACTAACTAGACTTAGACATGATAAATATTTTTGGATTTTTTAAATGTTATGAATGTTTTTGGCTTTTTAAGGTATCTTAACTCATTATATATTGATAAGATACCTGCTCAAAAAATGGTGACATCATTTGACTTAGGTTTCTTGAAAAATGGTGAGAGCGTGTGGAAAGGGGGACTAAGGTGACCTCAACATGATTTGAGAATGACCCACATAGTTCTAAAATGACCTCAAGTCATAGTAATGGTAAGGTGATGTGAAAATGCATGGAAAATAAGTGTTGCCCCTATTTTACCCATAGGTAGTTATAAATAGGATATAATGGCATAGGTCAATGATACTAATTTTCCCATAGGCAATTATAATTAGTATCAAGACTAGTGAGACACTGATCTACCCATAGGAAGTTATAATCAAGCTCACATAAACAAACATGGATATAAGATGAAAGATATCTTGCAATATCAACTATCACACTAATTTCATAGACTATCATTATAAACATAGATTGGATTGATTGTTGAAACTCGATTGGAATCTCACCACAAAAGGTGTAGGAAGAACCAAATGAATGAAGATCAAAATAGGATTGGGTAGGATGAAAAAAAATAGGATTTGGTCTAAATAGGAATGGAATGATATGATGATATGGTATTTCTATAGATAATGATGGTCTAGATAGATTAGATAAAATGGTAAGAGGGTTGCCCCCAAGTGATGGGGTGAATGGCAAGATCTGTGATAATGGCAAATAATCATATGTACCAATGGCAATGGCATGACAATATGAAATGGTATGTACATGTTTTTGGCCTGGGTGTAGGTTTTTATTATGTTATTCCTACTGATGGGGAGATGTATATCCTAATCAATAAATGATACAAATAGAATACTTAATCATGTTAATTTCTATCCCACACCTCATCTAAATAGTTTCTCTATCGAGAACTATATGCTATTTTGGTTATCAAGAATGCTTTTGTGATATTTAATGGTCATTGATTTTAACTCCTTCAAGTGTCAAGATAAGGTATGTTTTTATCCTCTACAAAGGAAAGTGTGGCCATGGATGGTAAATAAGGACAAATAATAGATGGTAGGCTTGATTTTGAAATGGAATGGTAGATGATAATGAAATGTATAATGGTGAGGAAACTAATAAAGATTAGGACTTTTAATCATACATAATGTTATTGATGCTACATTTAACATAAATTTGGTTATGGCAGGGCTAAAGAATTTTCTCTCAATAGGACCACCATATTTTGTTGTTGTTTGATCTTGAAATTAGCTACCATCTGATTAGGTTGTAGATTAGAAGCTATTTTGATTTGATCTTTGATCTTGTCTTCATCAAGTAGTGAAGAACTTGTGTGCTTAGTTATTGGTACCTCAATGACGTTTTCACTAATAAATTTATCTTGATTATCCCATAGTACCTTTGATAAGGTTCATTAATAAACATTGGATTTTGAATTTGATTTTCTTCTAGCACTTCCAAAAAAGTTTCACTAGAAGATGTTGAGTTCTAACTTTGATTGTTCTCTAGCACCTTTGAAAAGGTTTCATTAGAAGAGTTTTCTTATGCTATATGAATGTGGTCTTGGCCTCCTTGATATTCTTCAACTAATATGTCACCATGCATGCAGTTTAACAAAGTGTGATTCTATTGATCCTAATCAATACTTGTGGGACATGGAATGTCAATAATATGGCAATTTTGGTTGATGGTAATGGCCTATGGAATAGTAATGGAATGGGAAGAGGCTTCACAATCCTCATAAAAGATACTAGGATAACTTATGTTGAAGTTTAAGTACTCATCCTCAAAAAATTTATAAGGATCACAAATGTATTCAAATTGATCTGCAGGGCATGTGTAACCAATGTTATAATAACCATGAACATATTTTTCTTTTGAATCTGATTCTAACTCAAGGGAATCTAAATCTGATGTTGAGAGTAATGTTGATTTAGATTTTGATGTTAAATTTGATGTCATTTCAAGAATAAAACCTAACTCTAACTCACATTCTTTATTTGAAAGGTACCCTATTACAATTTGTCTTATTGAATATTTGGTTTTGGACAAGTAATGGCATGTGATGGCATAATGGGTTCCAAAAAAATTAGTTTGTCAGAGTGGGATTCCTCTAGGATGGGAAAAGGATCAAGAGAAAAATCCTTAGAGATTATCTAGTCAATAGGAGGCTCTTGAAAAATAGGCACATGGTTGAAGTTATGATTTTCCCAAAGGTAGTTATAATCATTAAGAAGTGACTTAGCAAAGGCTAGCTCATCAATGTGAGACTCTTCGATAACTGAGATAGTATCAATAGGTGATTCATCATAGGTTGACTTATCACAAATGGTTGATTCAATAAAATCATCTTAGATTGGTTGGTTGTCTAGGATTTGGTTTCCAATGAGTTGGAAAATACTAGTTTTAAATATAGCTTGGTCTTCAAATGATTGGATCAGTCGAGGTTTGGATGGGATTGGTTATGGATGAGGAATGACTTATGGTTGGATAATGGTATGGCATTAGGGAGCATGATTTCTCACATGAGACAAAGGATAAAGTATTAAAATGGCAATGATAGAACATTGTGGGGCTTGATTACCTGTACAAGCCATAGGACTAGGTCTCAGAATGATAAGGGGTGTTATGGAACTTGATTTCTCATACAAGCCAAAGGATGACATCTTGGTATAGAAATGGTTTGGCATTATGGAAATTGATTTCTCACACAAACCAAAGGACGAGGTCTTAGTATGGGAATGGTGTTACATTATGGTCCTAGAATAGAAATGGTACATTGTGGTAGAGCTTGATTACTCACATAAGACAAAGAATCCAAGTCTTCCTCATAAACCATATCATCCTAGTTGTGATTTGTCTCATAAGCTAGTTATTGACCATGTACCATGTACTAATTATTGTAAAGAGGGTATGGATCCATATCCCAAACAACACTATCTATAGTTGGGTCTTCAAATTCCTCCTTACAAGCCTCTTCATACCAATCTAGGTCTCAATTTGGATTGTGAGTTAGTTTGTGACTTTGGTCCCCATATGGAGTATTGTAGGGAGAATAATAAAACTCCTCAGAAAATCTTTCTCTATAGGGGTTCCTAGTGGTATTTTATGTAACCATTATATCATAAGTTGGATTGTACGTGACTCCATCATAAGTGTAGTGAGACATATCTATGTAAATGATGAAAGATATAAAAAAAAAAGGTTTATAGTTTACAAACTTTGAAAAACTATGTCCAAAGGATAAATGGTTCAAACTTAGTCTAACTTGGTCAAAAGGTAGAGTTGTATCACTAATGTTGTCTAAAAGTAAATCTATATTTATAAAATGATTTGTGATAAGACTTGGCATGAAATAGCCTAGCATCAAATGTCTAATGTAAAATGTCATATGCACAAAATGTCAAGCATCTAAATAATAACTAGCATGTCAAAGGTCTAGGTCAAAGTGTTCCCAACAAGGTCTAAACTAGGAAAGGGAAAAGATGAGTGAATAAGTCTTTTACCTAAACATTGATCTAGGTGGATCCATGTACCATTCTATTTTTCAAAATCTTCAAATTCATTTCAAATCATTGGCACATTGTATTACTCATCGAGAGCTTTCTAGCGCTTTTCACGGTTTGAAAAATAGAGTCCAAATGCTCAAGATATAGCCAGTTAAAGAAATCATGTGACAGGGATGTCAAAAATGACGTGGCACAGTTGAGGAACACTTAGTGGACTAGTATCCATTTGACACATGAAAAATAATTAGAGGGAAAAAAAATTGTTAGGCGTTTTATTGGATGCACATGATATTTGACATTTTCAAATCCAAATAGGTGCCAAACCTCCATGCCACAAAATGTTAAGTGCATCCCTCATTATTAGGCATTTGAACAGGCTAGGTGGTATCCAAAGTTGGTGCCCAAAACATTCTCATTTGAAAATGTCAACAAACTTTCTATTTAAAGCATGAAAATAACCACTCCCAGCAAATGTGGGACTATTTCCTTGGTCAAAGTGTGCTCATGGAGGAAGGATGCCCTTGCCCACTTCCCTAGGTGCCTAAAAGGAGGAGGAGAGTTTGGAACTTGAGACCTGGTGCCTAAAAGGATAAGGTCTTGATCACTTCAGCCATGGTGGCTGAAATGTTATAAAAGGAAGTAATTTTTATTTGTATTTACACAGATTTCTGACTGTGTAAAGAGAATTAAGAGGATTAGAGCCTTGTTTTTGCCTTGTACGACCTTAGGTTTTTGTTTTCAAGTCTAAGATAGATATTTTAAGGCAAATAAAGATCAGAGAAGGCAAAATTGAAGATTTTTAAAGGTTTTTGAAGTCATTTGTTGTAGCATTTTAATAGAACGGTCCTCACTATTTGGTGGACCCGAAGATGTAGGCTATTGAAGCCGAACTCCATTATCAATTTGCTAGTGTTATCTTTGATTTTATCTAATTATTATTGCATTGTGATCTTCATTTTAATTCTGATTTTAATTTCTTTATGCAAAATAAAACACAAAAAATTGAAAATTTGAAGGATCTCATAAACATGAACAAGTGATTTTTGAATGTAATACACTTATATTTTTAGTTTACAGATCAGGTTTTTGTTATCAGAGTAGTTGTTATTTAACAGTGATTGCTAGTGTATGTTGACAAGGTCTAAATCCCAAAAAGGTGAAGGAAAACTCATTGAGTATAATCCAAAGATTGTTTCAAGGCGTGCTTCAAGGATGGCCGAAGAAGAGATGGGATTTGAACAAGCTTTCCATCAAGCTTTCATGGACATGAAAAGCATGGTTGAGGAACTATATTGTGACAAACAAAGGAAATTCTGAGAATGAAGAAGAAGGTGATTCACGAGAATCAAAAGGTAAAGAAACTGACAAACCTTCTCCATCGGATGATGATAAAAAAATAGTGGAATCTCTCCCTTCACTAAAATTGGATATTAAGTTTAAATTACCAATGTTTAATGGCAAAGTTAATGCTAAAAAGTTAGATAATTGGGTCAAGTAGATTGAAGTTTATTGCAGGGTCCAAAAGATTTCAGGGGATGAGTCAAAAATTCATTTGGCTACTCTTCGTATGGGAGGTACAGCTCTCATCTGGTGGGAGAGTAAGTTAAAGGAAGCCAAGCTTCAAAAAGGTAACTTGATTTCTACTTGGAATGAATTTATTGAAGAACTCAGAAAACAATTCTATCCTTTAGGCTATATGCAACAAGCCATGATGGATTGGCAAAGTTTCAGACAAGGAAAAGACCAAAGTGTTCAAGATTATACACAAGATTTTAGGAAAAAAGATTTACTTTTGAATTTTCCTCTATACACACAAGAAACGCTGCTAAAATATATAGGTGGGTTGCATAGTTACTTAAGACATATGATTCTTATGTTCAATCCCACTAATTTAGATGTAATATGTGTTCAAGCCACTCATTTAGAGGCTAGAGAAAAACAATCAAAAGAATCTTTTCCTAAAGTAAAAAGTAAGCAATCTAATGTTAAGCATTCTAAAGGGGAAAGTTCATCAAGAAAGGGTAAATAGAAATCCACTTATACTGTTAAAAAAGAAGAAGGAAAACCATTTTGTAATCATTGCAAGAAAAATCATGATGAGTCTAAGTGTTGGAAAATACATCCTAAGTTAAGGCCTAAAAAGTTTCAAAAGAAAGAAAAGAAGGCTAATGCTATGGTTCAAGACTTAAGATCAGATTTAGGTGATGAAATTAAAATCACAGCTATGGGTTTACATAATGAATTTTCTCTTTCAGTTTCTAGCACTAAGTCATCAAATGATGCATCTTCTTCTAGACAGAATTTTGTGCATGTTGATAAGAAAAGAAATGAATTGTTCCACATTAGAGTTGTTTCAAAGCATACTAAGATTGACACTCTATTTGATAGTGGTTCACAAGCAAATTTAATTTCTGAAGAGGTTTTTAAGAAGCTAGACTTACAAACCAATCCCCATCTAAAGCCTTATCCACTAGGTTGGGTGTGTGACAATGCAAAGCTACAAGTCTCACAAACTTGTGAGTTAAGGTTTGCCATCACATCCAAGTTTGTAGATGAGGTTGAGTTAGATGTTGTTCCATTGGACATATGTGGGATTGTTTTGGGAAGCCCATATCTTTACGATAGAAAAGCAATCTTCTATAGAGAGGAGAATAAGTACTTGCTTGTCAAGGATGGAATTGAATATATAGTTAGAGCACATCACATTAGAACAAGTCTTTCCTTGGTTATAGCAAGGCAAATGAAAAGACTAGTTAATTCAAGCAAGACTTTTTGTCTCATGTTGATTAAGTCTAAGGAAAAAGAATATTCTCAAGCTTTGGAAAAGTGTGATCCTAGACACAAGAATGAATTGGTTGAAATCATTTCTACTTACGATGATGTATTTTAGGATCTTAAGGGCTTACCTCCTAAAAGGGGAGTTCAACATGAAATTCAGCTATTGCACGATTCTCCTCTCCCTAACATTGGCATGTACTGGTTATCAGTGGTGGAAAATGAAGAAATGAAGAAATAGGTAATGGATCTATTGGATAGAGGTGTTATTTGTCCAAGTTCATCTCTTGTTGGTTTGCCAATTATTTTGGTGCCAAAGAAAGATGGCACTTGGCGAATGTGTGTTGATTTTTGTGCTTTAAACAAAATTACTATTAAGAATCATTACCCTCTTCCTCGTATATATGATTTTTTGGATCAATTAAAACATGCTATTTATTTCACTAAGCTGAATTTGAGAAGTAGATATCATCAAGTAAGAATTAATGAAGGTGATGTATGGAAAACTGCCTTTAAGACAAAACATGGATTGTTTGAATGGCTTGTTATGCCTTTTGGGTTGTGTAATGCCCCGGCTACATTCATGAGATTGATGAATGATGTTTTTAGACAATTCCTTGATGATTTTGTTATAGTTTACTTAGATGATATATTGATTTTCAGTAAGTCATGGGAAGAGCATGTGATCCACATTAAGAAAGTCATGGATGCATTACGAAGGGAAAAAATTTATTTAAAAATTTCAAAATGTGAATTTGGCAAGACCTCTTTAATATACTTGGGTTACATTGTAGGACATGGTAAATTGAAAATTGATCCTACAGAAGTGGCAGTTATTGTTAATTGGCCTACACCCACTAACACAACTAAGGTTAGGAGTTTTCTTGGTGCAGTATGATTTTGGATGAAGTTTATTTCTCAATTTTCATATATTACATCACCTTTGCATTCTTTGACAAGTGTGAAATAAGTCTTTTAGTGGGGATGCAAACATCAAAAAGCCTTCGATACTTTGAAAGAAAAGATAAGTACTGCTTTGGTCTTGGCACTTCCTGATATACAACAACCATTTGAGATCGAGATGGATGCAAGTGAGTATGCTATGGGACCTATTTTAATGCAAGGTAAGAAACCAGTTTGTTATCATTCTGAAACCTTTACAAGTGTAGTAAGAAAATATCCAACTTATGATAAGGAATTTTATGCGTTGGTTCAAAGTGTTAAAAAATGGAAACATTACTCAATGGGCAAAGAAATAATAATACATACAAATCATCAGTGCTTATAGTATCTCCAATCACAAACTAAGCTACAATAGTCTAGACATTTTAGTTGGATGGGTTTCTTACAACAATTTCATCTTGTGATCAAGTATAAAAAAAGAATTCAAAATAAGGTTGTAGATATGCTATCTTGGCCTCCTATGGTTGTTGCATCTATTCTTTTACAACATGGTTCTTTGTCTCGTGAAAGTTATAAATAACAATATGTGAATTATCTTGATTTCAAGATGTTTATAAAAACTTGATGAGTAGTAGACAAGTAGAAGAATTGGACTATCATGTACACAATGATCTTTTATATCATTTGGGTAAAATATGTATTCCTCAAAATGAAAGGGTGCACATGATTAGAGAAGCACATACTTCTCTTATTTTTGGTCATTTTGGAGTTGCTAAAATGGTTGCACATTTGAAAATGTATTGTTATTGGCCTTGTATGTAGGAAAATGTTGCTAAATATATAAGGGGATGTACTCTTTATGCCATAAGTAAACCTAGTAACAGGAAATTGGGACTTTACACTCCTCTACCTATTCCTACTCGCCCTTGGGAAAGTATCTCTGTGGATTTTGTAAGGGGATTACCTATGACACAAAGAAAACATGACTATTTATATGTAGTTGTGGATAGATTTAGCAAAATGTGTGTTTTGATTCCTTACACTAAGCAGATTACTAGCGAAGGCACTGCATATTTGTTCTTTAAACATGTATGGGTTCATTTTGGTTTGCCTACTTCAATTATTTTTGATCAAGATTCTCAATTTATTGGAAAGTTTTGGTCAATTGTGTGGGGACTAATGGACACTAAATTAGAAAAGAACACTGCATTTCATCCACAAACTAATGAACAAACATAGGTTGTGAACCTCACTATGGTACATTTGCTTAGGGGTTATAGCAATAAAAATCCAAAGTTATGGGATAAACAATTGTGTTACATACAACATGCATATAATCCGGCACTTCATTATTCTACTATGAAATCTCCATTTGAAGTTTGTTATGGATACTTGCCTAAATCTCCTCTAGATGTTTACTATGGATAGGATACAGCTGTTGGTGAACCAAAAGAAGCCATTTGAGCCAAGAAGTTCATTGAACAAATACAACTCATTCATCATACTGTTCATACTTAATTGGAGAAAAGATAAGCCAAGTACAAAGCTAGGCATGACAAACATCGTATTGATCACCAATTTGTTGTAGGTGATATGGTATGGCTTCACATTAGTAAGGAAAGACTGACAGGTGAAGGTAAAAAGTTGAAACCAATCTAGTATGGTCCTTTTCAAATAATGTAAAAAATTGGCACAAATGCTTTCTGATTAGACTTACCATCTTACATGCAGATTTATTCTGTTGTAAATGTGGAAAATTTGAAATTGTATGAGCCTCCAATGATCATTGATCATGATGAAAGTGTATCCATTCCTTCCATTGATGATTTTTCTCCTGAATATCTAACAAAATTATAGGAAGATACTATACTTGACAGGAATATGCAGACTTTGTGAAGAGGTAATGTTGAATATATTTGTGTTGGTCTCAAAGGGATGCACCCAAGCAAGGCCAAATGGATGGAAGTTAGAAAGGTGAGGTAAAAATACCCTCACCTCATTACCAATTAATTTCAACTTTTGGAGGTCCAAAAGTTCCTAGTGGGGAGGAATGATCTAGGTGGATCCATGTACTATTCTGTATTTCAAAGTCTTAAAATTTAGTTCAAATCATTTGCATATTGTAGTACTCGTTGAGAGCTTTCTAGCTCTTTTTGTGGTTTGAAAAATGGAGTCTGAATGCTCAAGATATAGCCAGTTGAAGAAATCATGTGACAAGGATGTCAAAAATGACGTGGCATAGTTGAGGAATGCCAAGTGGACCAATCTCCATTTGACACATAGCAAATAATTAGGGGGCGAAAAAAAAATTTAGGTGTTTTATTAGATGCACATGATATTTGACATTTTCAAATCCAAATAGGCACCAAAGCTCCATGACACAAAACATTAAGTTCATCCCTCATTATTAGGTGTTTGAATAGGCTAGGTGGTGTCCAAAGTTGGCACCCAAAACTCTCTCTTTTGAAAATGTCAACAAACTTTCTATTTAAAGCATGAAAACAACCACTCCCAGCAAATGTGGGACTATTTCCTTGGTCAAAGCACACTCATGGAGGAAGGATGCCCTTTCCCACTTCCCTAGGCACCTAAAAAGGAGGAGTAGAGTTTGGAACTTGAGACCTAGCACCTAAAATGCTAAGGTCTTGTCCGCTTCAGCCACGGTGGCTGAAATGTTATAAAAGGAAGTAATTTTTACTTGTATTGACACGGATTTCTAATTGTGTAAAGAGAATTAAGAGGATTAGAGCCTTGTTTTTGCCTTGTACAGCCTTGGGCTTTTGTTTTTAGGTCTAAGAGAAATATTTGCAGGCAAATAAAGATCAGAGAAGGTGAAATTGAAGATTTTTAAAGGTTTTTGAATCCATTTATTGCAGCATTTTAATAGAACGGTCCTCACTATTGGGTGGACCTGGAGATGTAGGCTGTTGAAGCCAAACTTTGTTATCATTTTGCTGGTGTTGTCTTTGATTTTATCTTATTATTATTGCATTCTAATCTTCATTTTAATTTCTTTATGAAAAATTAAACACAAGAAAGTGAAAATTTGAAGGATCTCATAAACATGAACAAGTGATTTTCAAATGTAATACACTTGTATTTTCAGTTTATAGATCAAAAGGTAGAGTTGAATTGTACGTGACTCCATCATAAGTGTAATGAGACATATCTATGTAAATGATGAAAGATCTAAAACAAAAAGGCTTAGAGTTTACAAACTTCAAAAAACTATGTCCAAAGGATAAATGGTTCAAACTTAGTCTAACTTGGTCAAAAGGTAGAGTTGTATCTCTAATGTGGTCTAAAAGTGGATCTATATTTATAAAATGATTTGTGATAAGACTTGGCATAAAATAGCCTAGAATCAAATGTCTAATGTCAAATGTCATATGCACAAAAGGTCAAACATCTAAATAAGAACTAGCATGTCAAAGGTCTAGGTCAAAGTGTTCCCAACAAGGTCTAAACTAGGAAAGGGAAAAGATGAGTGAATAAGTCTTTTGTCTAAACATGGAGTCAAAATATAGGCTCAAACAAATAGGAATATGTTATGACTTTTATCCAAATGATGTCAAAAGCTAGACTTGAAACAAAGGCTAATGTGATTTAATTTAATCTAACAAGTTTGGAAATAACTTTGACATAAACCTAGCACACCGAATCAAACATAAACATGATAAATTGGCATAAGGCATAATAAAAAATGATCTTTGAGAAAGGCTTTGTTTTCCCAAATAAAGGCACAAATAATGATAAGGATAGGCATTAAACAAATAAACCATCAATAGTTTTCAAATTTAGGTAATTGATTAATGGAAGTTATGCAACCCAAAAGAGAAATATCGGTGTATCAACCCCACAAATTAAGTCCTAAACATAAATCAATCAATATTTGAATCCAAACCTGACAAGGCTAATTGAAAACTCAATGTTGAAAACTAAGATTTTACCAAATAAGCTAGACAAGATTGGATAGCATGACAACACAAGACAAAGGTCTAAATGGTATACATGACATGGTTTTAAATAAATGGTTTTTGATACAATGGTAAACAAGTCTTGAAATAAATTGAGCAACCTAATGATGTAATCATGCTCGAATGATGTGATCTATGTTATGTTTCAAAGGCTCAAAGGCATAATAAAATTTGACATGGTTTGGGAAGCATAACACTACCCTCCTCAACTCAAATGACACACACACAAACAAATTTATCTAAAATTACAAGGCACAAGTGTGGTGTAAAATGGTTAGCATAATGACTCTTTATACAAAAGAGTGATGTATAAACAAATTGGTTTTGACATGGCTTTATGAATAAACAAACAAGTTCTAGTCTCAAAACATACTAAGAAAAAATGACCAAAATACACTAAGTATAATCATCCAAATCCTAGTAAAGGTATGGCAATGTGGGGTTGACTAAACTAGCAAGCTTTCAAAAATTTCTAGGGGAATCAATTTCACAATGAATTTCACATCAAATAATGCAAAAGACAAGCATGAAAATTAGGTGATCATGGAATTGACTAGTTTTAAAAAGGTCTAGTCCTTTTTAAAACCACTACATCCTACTCTTTGCTCAGTGTAGTATGATGTCCAAATACAAATGCATCCCCTATGTAACTCAAGAGTAAGTGAAGTCAATATTGGGAGATGAAACTTTGGGTCAAAGTTTCTCTAAAGAACTCATAGTAGGTGATTACATCCCCCTCATAAGCCAAGATGCAATGAAATGAAAGACATAAAAAGAAAGACTTTAGGGTCATTTTCAAGGTCACCCAAACTTAAGATGAGTTTTTGGGGAGTGCTTTAGATGACTTAGTTTATAAGCCTTAGATTAGGCTATTTGTAATAGGAATGGCACTTTTGATTCCAATGGTTCCTTAAAAGGGACAAAGGGAAGATCATACATGCAACATCCCTCTTTTTTATAAACAAAATTAGATAAAGCAACTATTGAAGACAAATGAGAAGTGAATTCAATTTTAAGCCCAAATGAAAGATTTGGTGGTATTCATTTGACCCCTTGGTCTTAAGATTGTGAAATTTGAAAACATTTATTTAATCATATAAATTTTTCATTAAACACCAAAACAAGGTTCCTAATTCATTTTAAAATAATTCTAAAGATGTCTTAATATCATGTTTTAACAAGTTTCAAGTCCACTAGTTACCTCTCTACCCTTAAGGCATCTCCCCAAAAGAAAATATGTTAGATTAGAAACATTTTAAATAGATTTTCAAACTTTTGTGAAAAGTATATGAAAATTAAAGATAAACTAATGTAAAATTATAAAAATTTAGGAGAAAAAAGGTGGTTTAAAAAAAAAATCCAAAATGGAGTATGTATGACCCCAAACCAAGCATTTTTAAATGGCCTATTAGCTCTCGAGTTTTGTGTTTTTAAAAAAGACACAGTGACCGACATCATTTCTATAATTGATGAAGGTTATACTTACTAACCAATGATGGTTATATAAATGAAAATGTTTATACCAATAGTGACCAATGATGGCTATGCCAATTGATGAATGTTTTACTAACTAATGATGGTTACTGTATAAACCCATGATAAAGAAAAACAACAAAATAAAGTTAGAAAATCAAATTACAAGAGTTCTACTGATCCAAGTGAAGATTTTAAAGTTGATAAACTAGGAATTTGACTAAGAAGAGGAGATTAGTATGGTGTTAGTGAATGAAACCAAATAAAAAACACACTAAGCTAACATCTTCATGACTAGTTACTAGGGTGAGCTAAGTAACAAAAACAAATGACAAACAAAAAGAACTCATTCACCTTCCTTGGATGCTCCAAATGCCTTTGTAGTAGTGGTTTGCTTAGATTTGTGCTCATAAATTCTTTGGTAATGGAAGCTTGGCTAATTCCATCTCTCCTTGGCACCTTTGGCTTGTGGCTTGGCTTGGCTCGGAATCAATTTGGCATGGTAATACTAGTTTCATGAAGCTTTATAGTCAATTATGCATTATAAATTTGCATAATCATGTGTTTTTGAAGATATTTGAGCATAATAACTTTTCACTAAAATAGATTAAAAATGATGTAGTAAGGCCACTTATTTATAGATTTTTGTAAATGTCTAGAATCAACCTGAACCATCCATCCTAGGATTGAGATGTGTGGCTAAGGATTAATCCAATCATTCAATTAAAATTGATAAATAGGCTCATAAATATTTGGGATAGAGGGTAAATTAAGAGGAATGGAGGGTTTTGATGAGGCATGGGAGACATGAATCCTAATATTTGTGGCATTTATGGCCTAGAGATGTCTTCCAAAAAAATAAGGTCACCTGATGATGTAGATATTCAATATTCATTTCCAAAACAAATTTTCAACAAGTTTCCATGGAATTATTGATTAGGCTCTAATTTGGTTTAATTATCTCTTAAGCATGTTTAAGCACTTTATGCACAAATTACTTAAATTGATTAGAATGCCTTGTTATTGGTCCAAAAGTTGATCGGATTGGAATTGAAAAGCAATGTCAGATTCATTGGATCTATTATCCCATTTATGATATTATCAATATCAAATAATAAAGGCACATGTCTTGTGCAAGATATTTGATAAGAAAGAGCAATCTAGAGCACCTAGGTAAAAAATTGGTATTTTGACTCAGAATGATTTGATCAAATTTACTGGCCCATAAATTGCATTGCCCCATATAGGGATACCCTAGCTAGAATCAGCATTTGAATATATCATTTTCAAATCATTTAGAGTGTTCTAGTGTTTTTAGGCCAAATTGTGCACTTTAGGTGGAAATTGGTCAAAATCCTAGTGGGAGGTTATCGGTGGCCAGATTTATGTGTCTATACATCCATCCACATAACATTGCTTATAGTAAATAAAGATATTCACCAATAAAAAAACATTGTATTACACTAATGGTATATACAATTTACATACGTGTAAAAATAATAATAGTTGTATTGAAGTAGAACTCTTTAATAGGCTACATATCTACCAACTCTAGAGATGACTCTAAGCTCTAATATTAATTTCCTTAAGCACACAAAGGGTCCTTATATATTAAAATTAAGAGGTGAGTGGGAGATTGTTATTGGTTGAGTGAAAGGTAGGATAGGATCATTCCCAAAGTTATAACTCACCCTTCTCAAACATGTAAGGATAATTACACTTAAATGTGCATATTAAAGATGTTCACATAATAAATCACACATTATTAACACATATACCTAAGGTGGAATTAATGTAAAGTGTGAATACGAGACATACAAACATATATTTTACTATCTATTCTATATGAAATATTAATAAATCACAAATTTGGAAAAAGTGTATGAAATAACAATTAACATCATGTATAAGGTAAAAAACATTATGGTGTTGTATTACAAAGATTTCATACAATGATAAGTTTATAGAAATGACTATTTTACCCTATTTTTAATAAAACACTAATTTTGAATTATGAAGTATTATCATGTATATAGGTTCAAAATTAGAAATATCATAATGCTTAAGATATACAATGATTAACTATTCTAATTTTAACAAACTACTAAAATATAAAAATTTTATTATTTTTGGAAATAACTAAAAATAAATATACTTAGCTTCATCATTGATCTCTATTGAATTTGTTAAATATTTGACTATGAAAATTAGAAGAACAGGTTACTAGATAGGCTCAATATGATAATCATGAACATAACCATAATTTGGATAGGTCCTTTTTATATGAGTAATAATGTAGTGTGCTCTAATATGTTTATCTTAGAGTTGTCTTAGTTGATTATGACAAACATCAAGAAGGAAAATATAGAGAAAACATGAATCTATAAATAAAATATATAATTATAAACATAATACATTTATAGATAAGAGCACATAGGTAGATAATTATCTATTACATTCGAGTCTAGTGACCATGGAATTATCTAGTTTACTATACGTCTAAATGAATCACTACACATATTGTGCGTATAGATGGTGAGATATATGAGATGTTTCACTTAAGGTTCTTACATATATAAATTTATATATGTCTTATCTTATATTTAAAAACCTTAAGGAACTTTGATAGCTTAAAAACCTTTAATAAACAAAGGGGAGTGTAATGGGTTGAGATGACCTTAATCATCGCCTTAATTATTGATTCTTATCTACATATCCAATAATCCAAGGATGGAAATCATGCCCATGTAGTTCTCTCACCTAGAGTGAATTTGAAATTGTGTTCCTTTGATTATATGTATATAGCTAGAATATGGATTTGATACTTGAAACTGATATCTCTTGACTAGATTATAGTGATGTTGACTTGGATTATGGATACTCATGAATAATAAATAATTTGGGTAGAATATAATATATTTTATCAATGTGCATAAGTGTGAGTGCTTGTACTATGAGAATAGAAATCTCTGCTAATGAATGAATCTTGACATATATTTATAGGTGACTATTTTGACAATGTCCTTTATTTGACCATGTGAAATGTGTGGGAAGGCCCAAAAGGATATCTTCAAATTTGGAAACTAGTCATTATTCAACATGGGATGTGATCAACCTAAGTGGAAAATGGAATAATATGTTGTTGTCTTCTTAGGGAATATTTGTCTAGAAAGGTCAGGGAACTAAGGTCAAAGATGGGAATATTTAGATGATATTTTTAGGCATCTTGATCATTTAGAATTTAAAAGTTCTATGTAATGATAATGATAAACAAAGGATTGAGCCCACATTTAAATGAATGACTTAGAGGAATGACAAATAAGAATCATGTATTTGAGTATAATTAATGTGGTTTGAAATGTTTCAATAATTAACATAGTGATGCATATCTTATACTCATTCTCTTCTCAATTCCACCTTTGGTACCTACACACATCAACACTTGCAAACAAAATATATCTTTTTTTGCCTTATCTATCAGTTCTCTATTAGTTGCATGACACCATCTCTTTTATGATACCATTTAGGATTCTTTCATTCTATTTTAAGAACCCATTTTCATCTCATTATATCTTATATATCTCATTCATCTATTTACATTTACTTTATTTCTTTGAAAAATCACCTCTCACTCACTTCCATTTATTACCCTAGGCCAAAATAAATTAGGACTTCTTAGAATCTCAAAACTCTGATTCTATCTCCCTTTTTCCTTGTTACGATTACTATGAAATTTCTTACACTAACTCATTCACCTTCATCACTTTCTAGCCCTCTCTTCTTCCAAATTAGCCCTTTCAAGGCCTTTTTCAACCCTATCAATAACATAGTCAATTGAATATGTACCTTCATGGTCAATAAAAATATAAAACCATTATAATTGTTTAGAAAACATTGAAAAATATCATATTACCAAATTTGATCAAATTTTGTTAGTTAAATCATTTATTATGCAACTTTTGTGTTAAACTCAAGACCTAGGGTTTTCTGCCTTTTATCACAACTGAAAGGGTACAAACTTGAATACATTGATTATATTTACTTTTAAATTCTTGAATCACCTTTGAAATTTTTAATCAAAATATTTACATAATTTCAATTCTTTAGATCTTCTCCACTAGTCCCTAATCATGTTCAAAACAAAAATCCATAACATTTTGATAATATAGTTGTTTGTAACATGCCTGAGAGGGCTCCAAAACTACTTTAGTAGAACTTAAAACCTGTTCATAACCTATATTGGCTTGGATAAGGTCTTTATATTTGTTTCCACCATTTCAAAATGATAACTTCTCTTAGTTACCTACTAATCACATCTAAAACCCAAAATACATAGTGCTTTTTGCACATAGTTAGCCTGTCATAGGAAACACAAGGTTTAGTACTTTCAAATAGGGTCTCCAACATAGATGAACTTAACTCAAGTTTATTTTGAATTATATTCCATGGTTATATCTCCTCTAAATTTTCCTTTATTCACTATCTTCATACTTCAACAAACTTCACATTGTTTGTTATTTAAAGATTCAAACTATTATTTCTTTTAGACTGTCTTCACAAACAGTGTTCTCATTTAAATTTTGTTCCTTTTTAAGGAGATGGCCATATTTTTTAGGTGTATTAAATATCTTATCAAAAATTTATAAATTTTTTAATGACTTACCACTATAGGTGAACATCCTTGATAGGATTCCTCTACATATAAACAATTCAAGTGCAATATAAAACCTTATCACATTCTTACAACATTCTCTATTCAAATTTCATTTCAGAGTATTGAAATAAAGACTTTAATATCTTAAATACATTACATTTCATTCAAAAGATAAAAAATATGTATATTCAAAGACATTTTCCAAACATCTTATCATTCTTTAGTTCCTTCCTATTTACATAACACTGTCAACATAGACAAGGCGCAAGTTTTTTCATAATTTTCATTACATTCATATATTTATTTATACCCTATCTCTATCCCACTTCAAAACTATATAACCACCTATCTACCTTATACAAGACTAAAATCCTATTTTGAAACCAAAAATTAAAAAATAAACTACCTACCTACCAAAACCAATTTTGACAATAACCTTCAAAAAGTCTTACATACCATATGTTTTGATTTTGTGCCATATTATTAATGATATGTATAGAAAGAAATTTTATAAACCTTCCTAAACTCATTCAAGACCTTAAGATATCACTTGATAACTTTTCATTACATCAAAACATTACTAGACCTCTTAACACATTTCAAATTTTCAAATTTGTGTTTTGGTGAGAAACTTTCCCAAACCAAGAACACTCAACTCAGAGACACTTAAACACTCTTTGAAAGACTTAAATGCTTCCAAAACATGTTATAAGACTAAATAAACATATTTATGACCAGTTTTACACTATTTTCATGATGACCCTACATCATACTCCCAGGGAAAGGAGAAATGAAACTTCAACAAACTGTTGCATGCTCCTTCTTCCTTGTCTTCCAATCTAGGTTCCTTGGATCATCTTTATCTTATAATACTTCACACTTCTATTTCTCCTCTTCAATCTCATGCTTTCCTCTATCATAAAATATCATGTTTCCCTATTTACTTATCTCACCTTGCACTTGATGTGCATCCATTCCTTGATCTTTGCCTCTAACATATGGGCTATAGATGACCCATACCACTACTGCAATAAATATATTCTCTCCTTCCTCCATTTCCATCTTCACACTTGAAACTAAAAAATTTCAATGTCATGCATACCTACTATCTCCATGATATTAAATCCTCCATATGGATCCATATCTTTAATATTATGTATTTCTTCCTTGAATGCTTCTTCTACATATTATTTATCCTCTTTCATGAGGCCTTTAACTGTTATAAGTTGTACTTCATCTTCCTTTTCTACCATTTCTCCATTCATTGCCTTTTATAAGGTTTCCATCTATATTTATAACTAATTTAAACTCTCATATAAAAATATAAAATTATATTGTGTACCTACTTCATGTGATTGTTTTCCTTTATTCAAGCCTTCAATGAGGCTTCCAAACTGATCTTCATCTTCTTTGTCATTCTCAATACTTGGTTGGCTGAAATTATCTATTTGTTCTTCCCTCAAATATTCCCCAATGCACTATTTTTCTTCATCACCTTGCTGATCACTTGGTTGATTACTCATTTTATACCTTTGCATATCTTATTTAAGTTATTTGCATAACAACTTCTTTTGCCTTATTTCTTATTTCATTGCTTATTTTCTTCACGAGTAGCTTGATTGGAAAATTAAGTGTCTTATTCTATATGACCCATCCAAAACATGAGTACTTAATTTCTCTCACCTATTCTATCATGTCCATCAACCTATCCATATGTTGCCTCATCTCTTGCATTTACCTTTCCATCGTTATTCTCTTCTTCTCTTTGTGGTAGCTTCTCTCATCAACTATGTCATGTTTGTTCATATCTCTCTCTTTTCTCATCCACTTGAAGATATATAACAACTCTTAGGTGTCATATGGATCTATACTTCTCTCTCATAAGCCTTCACTCACTTGCCACATCTCATCCATACATCAAAACATCAAATGAAAACAAAATTAAACTTTTACCTTTTGTTTTCCTATTTCCATTTCTCTTATCAAATAATTTTCACTGATATGATACCAAAATGATGCATATATTACACTCATTCTCTTCTTAATTCCACCTTTGATACCTACACACATCAACACTTGTAAACAAACTATATTATGTTTGCCTTATCTATAAATTCTATATTAGTTGCATAACACCATCTCTTTTATAATATTATTTAGGATGCTCTCATTCTATTTTAAGAACCCCTATTCACCTCATTCTAGATTATACATCTCATTCATCTATTTACATTTACTCTCTTTCTCTGAACATTCACCTCTCACTCACTTCCATTCATTACCCTAGGCCAAACTAGACCATCTATCCACTTGAGTGGTTTCATTCAAGCTTAACCAATTTGTTTCAATCTCCCTCAGGTCCTCTTGGAATTTGAAATATATTATTATATCTCAATTTTTCCTTTTTGAGTTTTTTATGAAATTTATTAAACTAACTTATTCACCTTCATCATTTTCTAGCCTTCTCTTCTTCCAAATTAGCCCCTTTTAGGCCTTTTTCAACCCTATCAATAACACAGTCCATTGAATCCATACATTCATGGTTTGTACATGTCTAAAACCATTATATTTATTTATAAAACATTGAAAACTACCTTATTATCAAATTTTATCAAATTTTGTTAGTTATATAATTTATTATGTAATGTTTGTGTTGAACCTGAGACCTAGGGTTTCCTGCCTTTTGTCATAGCTTAGAGGGTACAAAATTGAATACATTGATAATATTTAGTTTCAGATGATCAAATCAAATTTTAAACATTTTATCAACATATTTACATCCTTTCAATGCTTTATATCTTCTCTTCTAGTCCCCAATCATGTTCAAAACAAAGATTCATAACATCTTGAAATATAGTTGTCTATAATGTGCCTGAGAGGGCTTCAAAATTACTTTAGTAGAGATTAAGACCTGTTCATAACCTCTATTGGCCTAGATGATGTATATGTAGTTTTTTACACCCTTTCAAAATGATAACTTCTCTTATTACCTACTAGTCACATCCAAAATCCGAAATACATAGTGTTTTGTGCATACAGTCAGCCTGTCATAAGAAATACAAGGTTTAACACTTCCAAATAGGGTCTCCAATGCAGATGAACATACCTAAAGTTTATTTTAAATTATATTTCATGTATATATCTCATATGAATGTGCATTTATTCACTATCTTCATACTTCAACAAAATTCACATTGTTTGTTATTCAAAGATTCAAACTATTATATTTTTTAGACTTTCTTGGCAAATAGTGTTCTCACAAGGTTTTCATTTGAATTTTTTTCATTTTTAATGAGAAAACCAAAGTTTTTAGGTGTATTAAATATATTCTCCAATGTTTCTATATTTTTTAATCACTCTCCACTATAGGTGAACATCCTTGACAGGATTCCTTTGTATATAAACAACTCAAGTGCAATATAAAACCTTATCACATTCCTGAAACATTATCTATTCAAATTCCATTAAAAAGTATTAAAATAAATAATTTAATATCTTAAATACATTAAATTTAATTCACAATATAATAAATATTTATAATCAAAGACATTATCCAAACATCTTATCATTCATTAGTTCATTTCTATTTACATAACATTGTCAACATAAATAGGGTGCAGGTGATTTTATAGTTTTCATTACATTAATATATTTCTTCATACCCTATCTCTCTCCCACTTAAAAAATAACTCTATAACCACCTATCTAAAATATAATATACTCAATTCCTATTTAAAACCAAAACTAAAACAAGAAACTACCTACCTATCATATCCAACTTTGACAACTTCCTTCAAAAAGGCTTACATACCATATGTTTTAATTATGTGCCACCTTATTAATTTTATGTAAAAAAAGAATTATAAACCTTCCTAATCTCATTCAAGACCTTAAGATATCAATTGGAAACTTTTCATTACATCAAAACATTCCTAGACTACTTAACACATTTCAAAGTTTCAAATTTATGTTTTGGTAGGAAACTTTCCCAAACCAAGAACACCCAACTCAGAGACACTTAAATACTCTCCTATGGACTCAAATGCTTCTTAAAAATTTATATATGACTAAATACACATACTTATGACCAATTTTAAACTATTTTCATGATGCCCCTACATCACATTGTCAAGTACCTATGAAAAATTTATGTGTCTACATTTGTCCCCCCTTTATTTTAGAATTAAATTTCAAGAGTAAAGTAAAGAAGAGTTAAACTTTGGTGTGTACAATACACTTTATCTCTGAGTAGATATTTCAATTTTCAAAGTCACTAAAATTTAACAAACCTTAAAATATCTCATGGATGTCTTTTATGCATGTAAAATTTGAAAAATATTAATTTTTAAAATTATAAATAGAAAAAAAGAGAAAATAATAATTACTTATTTATGTAGGTTTAACCATTTTCCTTGTAACTTATAACTAATGATAGAGAACCATTCCCCCTTATTATATCACTTTGGGATTTTGAACCAATGGATAATTTGACACTGATCAAGTCTCAATTTTAAATAATTTATAAATCCTTTGAGTTTTAAATATGAATTACCCCAAAACTCATGAAATGAATTAATACCATGTAAATTAATATTAAAAATTAGAACTATAATAGATTCACTAGAAATGATGCCAAGGTCATTGAGTTCCACTAGATTTAAATGTACATCACTCACACAGATTTGAATCAGACCATTATAGACAAATCTAGATTAAATACTTGCATGATATAAATGAAATGAATCCTATTCATGTCCCATAATGACCACATTGCTCATATAAGGTTTTTTGAAATGAATATTTTTGCTTTGAATTTGCATATTTTTCTCTTTAAACTTGAGATTTGACACTTTCAAACTATGAAACTTTGAAAATTTTGTATCTTTGAGTAGATTTAACATGAATGAATATCATTCCCCCATAAATATGTGTCAAAATATGTCATGTGTTTTATTTCTAAATCACTTTGAATATTTATAAACCAATATTCTACTTATAAAATATTATTTTCTCATACAATGGTAAAGGGCCACACACAATAAACAATAAATGTTAAACCTATTATGGAAGAAATTAAACAACATTCAAAGAGTATAGAAAAATTGAAAACTATTCTATTTTATTCACATGTATCAATTTCTTTTTTTTTAAGAATAATAACATATATATTATCACAATGTAAAATATGAGTGATTTAGTAAGAAACTTGTAGGATATATATATATATATATATATATATATATATATATATATATATATATATATATATATATATATATATATATATATATATATATACTATTTAAAGTGTAAATTTTATATTTTTATATGCCCTCAACATAGGCATGGCCACTGGGTATAAGGGAAGCCCAACATCTAAGTATGCATTTGTAATGTATGTCCTGCATCACACTCAAATACCTCATGAAATGCCTATGCGTATAGAAAATAATATGTTATCTTTAAAAATATATGATAAATAACATATGAAAAAAATTAATTGGAATCTCTTATCATGCTTAGGTCCTAATTTTTGCTTTATCAAAAACATTTTGAATGTATTTTGTGAAATATTCATTTTTTGTATTTTTGATTTGTTGGAATGTTTATGTATATTATAAATTTAAGGGTATGATATTCATAGGGTTATAAATGGGTTTTCCTTCAAATATATCTAGACAGCTCCTGTGCCTATATTTTAAATAACCATGAAGGGAACTAATCAACTGGGTTTGAACTTGCCTTTAGTTTATTTATCTACATTAGTATTTATATGGTTTTCCTTTAATAAGAGATCCCAAATATGATATTAACGATGAATAAAATTATTTCCATATTTGAATTTGATGTGATCATAATAAAATTTGAGGTTTTTAATATCTTGAGTATGTTTTTCATCAAGCATTTCTAATTCATGTAATCATTTTTATCGATAATCATTATCTATGATGATTTATTTAGAGAGACTTGTAAAGAAGGAATTTATAACTCTATTGGTAGTAATGATTGTATGAAATAAATAAGAGAATATGTAGTATCATTTTTTTGTGTACACACAATTGTGTGATATATCTAGAGTGCATAAATAATTTGATTGTACCAATCAGGACCATGTTTTGTGAGAGTTTTTATTAATATTTTAACGATTGTTTTATTTGTCTCCTATTATTTACCATTTACTTATGGGTAATATGGAATAAGTAACATATGATGTTTTTGATTTAACACAAAAAATGATCAACTATTTTACTTTTAAAAGATTATCCATTATTAGTAACAATCACTAATTGTAGTCCAAATCTTGAAATAATCTACGCCATTAATAATTGAGAGATGTATTTTTTTGTAGTGAGATGTAAAGGTAAGGCCTCAATAAATTTTTTTAAAATATTATGTATTAGCAATGATGAAATTATGACCATCTAATAATTTTAGATTTATCTTTTTGATCAAATTGAAGCCTAGATGGAAAATGGCCAAGGTGAAAAATGGATCATGATTAAGGTTGTTATGTTTTTGACATTGTGAAATTTTTTTGAATGTTCATGACACTTATGTTCCATTTTATGCCAATAGTAAACATTCCATAGTAATTTTTGAGACATATATTTTCCACTAAAATAACCACCACATTCACTATTGTGTACCTCTACTATGGATATTTTAGCTTCTTCATGATTTAAGAATTTTATTAGTTGTATGTCAAATGATATTAAAATAAGGATTCCATATTTATAATATATTAAAATTATTTATTTTTAAAATTAGTTTTATCATTACATGTATCACTTTATTGGATAACATTTAGATACAATAAATTATAGATATCACTATACCATTAGCAATTTACTACACTACAAATGATTGCCATGATTTCTAAAGTATCTACAGTTGTTGTAGTAACTAAAGGATTCCTTAGATGATGAATAGTAAAAATTTATTTATTAGCATTGATGTCAATATGAATCATTTAAGATAAACTTACCATTGTATTAACATGACTATTATCTTTGCAGGGTATGCTTTCTATTGAGAATGTGTTGAAATGCATAGCTAATATTTATACCATGTCTTTGTATGTGATTAAACAATACACCTTAGTTTTATATATATACAAAAATTATTAACAACTAGATAATAATATCCATATCATTTTAGATATTTTATTTGTAATGCACATGCTACTTATAAACAAATAGTAAATGTCCCATATTTTAATACTTTTTTGTACATGAAATTCCCAAATGGAAAGTAAATGCAATGGATGACCTTGTTGAGTAATGAAGACTATCCTTTCTCTAGTGCCAATGGTGAATTTTTATCCATCAAAATACATGATCTATGTGTCATTATTTATTTGATATGTAGTTAAATCATTATTAACGGGTGATGTATCCAAATTGGAGCTATGGGTAGATGATATACAATAATTTTCCCTTTTATTGACTTATGAGACATGATTTTTGAGTTGAATTCCATAAGTAGCATTACCTACTTGGAAATTCATCTTGACAAATGTGATTTGGACATGAGAATATTAAGTGGATCTCCCCTTGTGATAACTTGTGTCTCATTATTAAGTGTATAGTTCTAGAATTATATGTAAAAAAATAAGAGACATACATTTTTTCCATGGGGTTGTAATTTTTCTCATAACCAACTAAGGTACAAATGATATAAAAAATAACACACTCTTTATTGTCATTATAATTTTATGTAAATTGTAGTCACTAAAATTTGGTTATGAATACTTGATAATGTAACTTTTGGCCCACTTTTACTTTAATTGACTTGAGCACTTAATTTGGACCTATTTCACTACCTCACTCTATCTAAGTTGTCTTTTATACCTATCAATTTTGAGGTTACTATCTTATGCCTACATAAATGTTCTTAATCACTAAAATATCCTCTAAGCATCTATATGGACATCCATGATCCTTATATTCAAATGCTACCTTTTAGGATAAAATTGATAGATAATTGATATTGTCCCTATCGATCGTTCCTATCTTTCATCCTCATAATGGTTGTTTTTAAAGTTTAATTCCTCCCTTATACGTTGATCTACATTTTTAGGATATGTAGTGTGAGGTTTTCCCATTTGGAATTATTATAAATTCACATATAAGTCACCTATTATACCAATTAGAAATTTCAATATTGAGGCACATGTATACTATTGTACACTGATTAAAGCTTCCCTATTCATCCCAAATTTAATTTTAATTCACTTGAAGTAACATTTAACCAAGTCAAGATCCTATTCTATCCAAGTCAAGTGAAGCATTATAAAGTATGCATTCCATCTCTATATGCATACATGTAGAAAAAGGAGTATAATCAAACTAAGCACTCTAAATGGGAGAAATATGTGGTCTTCATTTCCCTCTTTAGAGTATTGGATAAGTATTCATCGATAAATAATCATGATAGTGATTGGGGTTGGCTTATCCCATTACACTCCCAATTTTTATTTGCAAGTTTTTAATTATTTTAAGCCCTATTGGGGTTTTAACATTGAAGAAGTAATTGTACACCATAAATACTAGTTAATGATCAAATATCAACACATAGGAATATTTCAAGTAGGCACAAATGATTGTTCTCT
Source organism: Torreya grandis (assembly GCA_037957365.1). Lineage (NCBI taxonomy): Eukaryota > Viridiplantae > Streptophyta > Pinopsida > Cupressales > Taxaceae > Torreya > Torreya grandis. The sequence continues at coordinate 152,575 of JARHVA010007939.1, read as the reverse complement.
ATTTTTTCTAAATTTTAATAGAGGAAAAAATCAATGAATAGGGGATATTAGTGGTAATCAATACTACCCCATTCTAATTTATCATGAACCTGATTAGTGGTAGTTATAATTTGTGTTACAAGTCCATAAATATATATTATTTATTATTTCTAGTCTTTTTTTAGTCACACATAATGATATTAAAGGAAGAAAACAACTAATTATTCTTGTGTTGTTCATAGTTTGTTTATTTCATTCATTTGTGCTTCATCCATTCAACACTTTACTTTCATTCTACTATTTTCAAGTTAATTTACAAATTTTTTACTTTACTATTCATTTTATCTTAATTAGAGTCAATACATCAATTAATTCCAAATTATAATAAAACCTATTAGTTAACCCACATATTTTCATTAAGCATTGTTTCAAAAAATATGCCTTAGGATTTATAAAAATTTAGGAGCATATCACACTAAATCAAATTTATTTCAACCTTTCATATAATATCTAACATTAAAGGAATTTTATTTTGACATTGGATTTAATATATAACACTGAAATCACTTTATTTTGACCTTAGATCTTATATCTAACACCGAAATTATTTTATTTTGACCTTGAATTTCAATAAAATTTATTAATCTTCTTACATTATTTTTTTACCCTTTTCTAGGATTTAAATTTAAATTTTATGTTATTTACTTTTTAATTTGTAAATCATATATGGATATATTTTAATATTTTTTTTCATCATGATTTCTTAGTTTTCATTACATGTTATCTTCCCCTGATAAGGAATATTATTAGAACCCATTTAATAAAATGAATCAACCACATGATAACATACAAATACCATTAATTCAATAATTTGTAAACTCAAGTATGGCATGGGCATAGGAGTAATTTTATTTTCAATATGTTATAGTGATTACTTTAAAACCTCAAGTTTTACTCAATTATTATTATTTCAATATTTAATCAAACATTATATTGGTTACTAATAGATGATAAAAGGCATGTATAATATATTTCATTGCGCCTCCTCATCAACCTCAAGATTTTAATGGCCACTGTATAACTCCCATTATTCACCCACAACTTATACTAGAATTTTAGTTCCATTATGTTAATAACAAATGAGGTATGCCACGACATCATGAAACAAGTCAACATGTTCTTCTTCAACCCCCTCCACCTCCCATGATGCAATAAAATAAACATAAATGGTATGATATCATGGATCAAATAAAAACTACCCATGCTAAAAATTCTATTTTAAATCTAAAAAAGAATTCATTAGTCTATAAGGATATAGTATATGTTGCATTCCAAGATAACATTATTCATAGTGATACACAACTTGCCACTTTTTCTTCCATCATGAGAAAATTTAAGGACACTAAAAATATTATCATTTTGAGAAAGAAAACTTTATAACACAACATGTAATCACACCAAATATTCCACTCTTTATTAAAGTTACAATACAAAATGAATTTATCAAATAAGTATTAAGTAATGTTAATTTTGAAATGAACATTTATAGTAGTCATTTCTTATAAAAATTGGGTATTAACATTGAATTATCCAATAAAAATTTCAAAATATTAAAGAGTTTAATGAATCTTCATGACAAGTACTTGGAATGATATCCATAGATATAACATTAGGACTTAAAACATTGTATACTTTACTTCATGATATAAAAAAATAATGTATATAATAATTTAATATTGGGGTGACCTTGGATACATATGATGTTAGTAGTACCATATACATTACACAAGTGCCATAAATTCATGCATGAAAGATATTAATATGTAGTTCCTTGTCATATGCCTGAGTTTTAGCCTTTATCAAATGTGAAATGAATTAATTTCCTTAGTAAGTTCCTTGAAAAGGTCATTATGTTGTTTGGTTGAGATACTGAAGTCATAGTTTAGTCATCACGTCAATTATGATTGATCAAATTTTGGTAATGACTTTTAAATTCATTTTATTTACTTCCTTCCTTTTGGGTGAATGCTAATATCATTCTAAAAAATTAGGATTGATATGTTCTTAGTACATTAAAACTAGACATTTTTATGTTGGATTAAATAGTGCCATATATGAAGGGATGTTCTTGGTTTTGTTCATTGTTCTTGCTTAAAAAAACTAAAAATTGGTTGTAGGAAGGATTTATAACCATGTTTAGATCTCATAAATGAAAATGAATTTAGTAATGGACCATCTTTACATTCATTTTGGTTGAATTTTGGTTACTAAGTTAAAAATATGGCATTTAGTTATAACATAAGTTATTATTGGTATCTGACAAATTGTACCTATTATATTGTCATGGCTAAATAGAAATGATATTATATATAATCAATGATAAGGTTGATGTTACAACACTAAGTTTTAATATCATATTTTTTAGCCTAAGAAGGAGCTAGAAATTTGACTAGAGAATATATATAATAGGTTATGGTTATAGTAATTTTTAACTTATATGCACTTTAACTTGAAAATGTTCAAGCTTGAGACATAATAATAATCAAAAGGCCTTTTTGTACCTTAATCCTTAATTAAGGAACCCATGTAAGTTGGGTAGATAAAGGATTATTAATAATTAATAATTATTGGTTGGTCTACTTGAATATTTTCATATATTAACACAAGAAACCCTAATCATTAGATTGATTTATAAAAAGATTTGCATAAGCATTTTATCCTCCCAAGAGATAGTTAGATACAATTTGGGGCATGGCCACCACCAAGAAAAGTGTTAGTGGGTGAATATGAGAACCAACCACTTTGTCAAATGTATTTACAACAAGGACAAAATAATAGTTTCCTTCTATTGTATAGTTGTTCTGCATTGTTTCATGGTTAACTTATTTTGGTATTGTTGGAATTACAATGAAAGCAAATATGGGTTGGAATGTATGTGTGCTAAAGATGTATTTAGAGGTTAAAAATGATAAAATCTTATTGGATATATATTCCTTAATTTTTTAATATAATGGGTTTGATTTATGTATAATTGATAGTATATTATAGACTATTTTTCTCTCAATGAGAAGGCTTGTAATAAATCTCTTTACTCAAATTATAAGCAAATATATGTGGGATCATTGTTTCCATTATTATGAATAATTATGAATTAGACTTAATCTAATATCTAATATGATTTCCTTATGTGTTATTTTGTGATTTATATATTTCTACGTACATAATATATGTCATGTTTAAATCCTTTCATTATAAGCTTTGTTAGTATTTGACTAGATCTATTTATTAAGCAAGTGTATTCTAAAAAGTTAAATGTTTGTGATTTCAATATAAATGTGGAAAACCCCTATATATCTATAAGTTCTTGTAGGTTATTCCTTATATCACATGGTTATCCCTATAATTAACATCTTTTGGTGAAACCTAAGAACCACTACTAATAATGGTGCGGTGATAATGGATCTCATTAGTGAAAGAGATGATGTGATGGCTACCTAGTCAAAGAGGGGTAAAAAGTATCTTAGAGAAAAATATTCATAATTTCATATATAAATAAGTATAAAGGATAGGGTGTACTAAGAAATAAATCATACAATTATATATATATATATATATATATATATATATATATAATTGTATGTATATATATAATTGTATGTATGTATGTATGTATATGGTGAGATATATAATATATTTTGGTGTGTAAAAAGTATCTTAGAGAAAAATATTCATAATTTCATAGAAAAATAAGTATAAAGGATAGGGTGTACTAGGAAATAAATCATATATATATATATATATATATATATATATACACACACACACACACACACACACACACACACACACACACACACATATATATATACATATATATGTATATATATATATGTATGTATATATATATATATATATATATGTATATATATATATAAGTGTATATATAAGTATATATATATATATATGTACATATATGTATATATATATATATATATATATATATATATATATATATGTATATATATGTATATGTATATATATGTGTGTGTGTGTGTGTGTGTGTGTGTGTGTGTAATTGTATGTATGTATGTATATATATGGTGAGATATATAATATATTTTGGTGTGAATTACTTGGGATATTATAAATGTGGTTGGCTAGATTAGAGTCCATTATTTTCAATTCAGAGCTACCAATGTTATTGCATGGACTGAAGAGAAGATAGAGTGGTTACAAAACCTAGATACCATTTGGATGCATGCAATAAATCATTAGGTAACTTTTACCATTGATGAATAATCCATAAAGTTTGTAGTAAAAGGGTATATAGAGTTTTAAATGATAAAATTTCTATTTTTTAAAGGGATCATAGGTCAATTTTTATAGAGAATTCCTTTATTGATCAAGATGTTAGCTGTAGAAAAGGCCATGGTTGATATTCCTTTTAGTATGGAGTATTCACTTCTAGTGCCATGGGTATGTGTGTAAATGAAGGGTGAATGGTGAAGAGATGATAAGGTAGGGATTGAACCTAAATTCAAAATGGAGAACTAAGAGGAGAAGAATCAAAATAAGACTAGAATTAGAAAGAGAGATATGACAATAGAAAATATTGAATAAATAGGGGGATATATAAGAAACTATGAGTAGGAGGAGTAGTAATAGAATATAAGATCAGAGTGATAATAGAGGAAAAGGAGAAGAGATAGGATATGAGAGAAGGAATAATGAGTTTAAGCAGAGTGAAGAGAAAAATAGAAAGCAATGAAGAATGAGTGAGAGAACAAGAAGGAAAAAGTAGTGTATAAGTATATCATGTAGTTAGAAATTCAAATGATTACAAAGGGATATTACCTAGAATGGGAAAAACATTGTAGTATAGTTGGAGGCATAGAATAGGTTTATGTTTTGAGAAATTCATTTTTGGAGGTACTAATAATTCACCATGGGAACACACATCCCCCAAGACTATTTTTTAAAAACTATAAAATTTAATATATCACCTTAGCATACAAAGATTGGTTGAGTCCTATCAAATAATAAATTCATAGGAGAACTATTAAAATATAGAAGGAATCACATCATGAAATTGTTCATAGCTTTACTGAGTAGAAAAATAACATAAAATTATTGTTATTGACAAAGATAGATCCCCTAATTGCTATACAAGATAAATATTTATCACCCAAATTGAAATATTAGAAGAAGAGGAGGAGCAAGACAATGAAGACATATCTGAAACTAATTCATCATAAAAAACACCAGTAGAAACACAATAGGTGACACCACCATGTAAATCACCACCAAGACCACAATAATTGTAGACATCAATTTCACAAAAAACATTTTTGATACCTATGATAAACCTCAATATAGTATCTCATTTGGGGGATTTGATTCATCTAGCTCAGTATAATAAGTTTTCATATCCATAACGATACCTTCTCACCCACATCATGAAGTAATAGGCTAAAGGAATTACCAATGAAGTGGTAATGAACTATGATTTGATTAGAGATTTAAATGATCATGTGGTAGAATTTATATTTTGTAAGGATACCAAAATGGAAACACTACAAGAGGCAAAAAAATATGTTAATCTTAGAGTTTTGGATTAAGAAATATTCTAGCCAAAACTATTCAAGATTTTAAATAAATCTGGTAGGGATTAAAAGAGTCTGCCAATGAATGTGATCAATTATTTTATGATGTTATGAATACAATAGAGTTTGTATTACAAGATAAGGATAAATAAACATGGTTTTTAGAAATATTTAGGGAAATAATACAGTTTTACATTGTGCAAACCTAGTTTGACACTAAGGTAGATGCATGAGCAATTGTGATAAGGGTTGAACAGATTAAATACTATGGTGATGCTATAACCTAAAATTACCTAATAAAAAATAATTTACAGACACTCTTGAAAAATATGGATTAGTATGAAGGAGAAGGATAGAAGCATAAATTAGGATTATGGTGTATATATTGTGGCAAAGAAGGATATCATAAAAATGAGTGTCTTAGAATCAAAACAAAATTCTAAAAATTTTGTAGAGTGGTAGGACATGTAACCTCTCAGTATCATCTCCTCCAATAGTATTTTCAACATCTACAGTCTTTGTATTGTAACTTCTACAAATATTATAATCATGATGAAAAAAAATTTAGATATCTTTAGGAGATCAAAGAATATATTACAAAGAATTTTTTTCAATCACCATGTAGAAGATAACTACTATGACCCTAATAGTTTTTAATCCAAAAATGATCATGACAAGAGTAGTATAGATAGATGTACCTTCCATATTGAAGGAACCATAATATCACCTAAAAAGTATGAAAAATTGGACATCTTCTCAGACATGGACACTTTGAGTCATATAATATCAATCTTACACCTCTAATAATCCTATGATTCCCTAGGCATATTAGGCAAGTCGGGCACCGTCATTTCCATAATACCAATATGGTGGGTATAATGGCCTCTAGAAACCACAAGGGTGGAATGCCTCTTATGATTATATAAACTTTGGGCCTCAATAATCAAGTTTCTTGGGATTCCAAACCAATATGAGTGGATTTAGAAGAGGTAAAGGAGGATATCAATGTGGTGCACAAGGAGGAAGGATAAGTAATCCTCAAATAGGTCAAATAAAGTGTTAATTATGTGCATAATTTAACCATATACAAATAAAGTGTCCTTTGAACCCACAATAACAATCCTATTTTGCTTATTGTATGACTTCAAAACAAAATGACATAGAGGATTATTTAGTCTTAAAGAAATAATGCACTGATATATGGAATGTGAATATGGTTAACACTCAACCCTAAGAAGATGTTACATTACAAAAACATGTAGAACAAGGATTTCCACCATTAGAGATGCCAAAATATCAAGGGATAAGAAAATCTCAACTAGATAAGTACCCTAAACCCATTACTAAGAAATTATTAATGCATAAAGTTGTATAGAATTTGAAAATGATTCAATAGAAAGAGACTATAAAAGATGGTGTTATAGTTACTAATGCATAGATATATGGATAGATAGTTTTAATTCTAAGACAATATGGTATTTTCACTACTTTAAGTGATCTCATGAAGTTACTCAGTGCCTTGCATAATGAAGACATTTCACACAACATCACCAACCTACTACATAATCTTATAGAATGTGCATGGAAAGGCCAATAATGGAATGATAAAATGATATGGTATGTTAAGACTAAAAAAAATTGGGATGTTGATTTTATAATGGATATTGAGGTTGTAGGGTATGAGATACCCAATGCAATATTTGATTTTGGAGCACCATCAATATGATTCTTAGGTCTACATGGGTGTCTATAGGGTGACCTGCACTGAGTTATATCCAGTCACACTAAGCCTTGAGAATTATAGATGAGTTGAACCTATCAGTCACCTAGAGAACATGGAAATTAGGGTCATATAGATAAGATTGCATGGTGAATTTGAAGTCATTGATATGAATATGGATGAGACTGTCAAGATCTTGCTCCTCAATTAGAGAACATATGATTACCTCTTGTATTAGACACTAAACATAGAATTTAACTAGAATGATAAGTAACTAGAAATATGAAATAGCATAGGATATGAGAGACAATACACAATTGTATTAATAATCACTCAGAAGAAAATACAATAAAGAAGATGCCACTTCTTCCACCTCAAAGGCTTGCCACACCTCAAGGCTTTCTTCCCTCTCTCTCACGGTCACAACAATCAACTCCAATATAGAATTGATGTTCACCTCCACCAGTTAGTAGCACGTTGCCAATACACCAAGTACACAACTATACTCCAAGTATATCTCCTAGTCTCTACTGCTACCTGCAAATCACTAGACCTTACTCACCATTGTAGATCTCCAAAATAAGCCATGCACACCTGCTGACCAAGATCATACATACACAAAGAACCCTTCTGATTCTCCAAACCAGCACTCACCTTGGTACTGTGGCACTAAGAGGAACACACCATTGCTCTCTTCTCTCAAAAGGAGCTTATTTTTCTCTCTTACTCTCTAGCACTAGTTTACAATACAGCCCATGAGTCTATTATATAGATCTCATTCTTACAATAATTAGACTATCTTAATTATAATAATTAGACTCACAACTCTAAGACTATAATTAGCCTTTAACATGTAAACTAACAGTCCAAAAATAGACTCGTAAACTACATGTTCACACACAAGCTACCAACGTCGACTCCTCCCTGACCAATGTTGGCCAACTTGTAACTGACATCGGTTGCTTCTGCACTGCTATCTGACTGATGTCGGTTGATCAGACTAACGTCAGTTGCCCTGCAACTCATTCTACAACTCTTTGCAACCTCCACAACCACTGTAACTTTTCCTATTTGCATCCTAGTGAAGCTTTTATCTCCACAACCTAACAATCTCCCACTTGGAGATAAACAATTGCACCTATACCTATACCTGTACAACATCTAATTTATTCCCTAGCTTGTATCCCTCTTCAAGCTTAACCCTGAAGACTAACCACCACACATCCTGTGATGCTACACCTTTCATCCAAGTAACCTACCACAGCTAAACCTACAACTCCATGTAGTGAAGACCTTAACCTTGCATAACATGAATCCCTGCTGTTAGTCCCTCTCAGATACCTGAGAATCCTCCTTCCCTGAATTGGCTCCAAACTCTCTGACAACTCCCACTGCTTGGGAAAACTCAGGTCTATGCTAGACCTCATGTGATTTCAAATACTATTCTAAGCTCTGCTTGAACTGTCCAGCCCTTGGTGTGCTTTTTGATTTTGCATCCTGCATCTTGAACCCCACCAACACCATCTTCACATTAGCTCCCACTGGAGATCAACCTGTGATCTTCCATGTCTCTTATGCCAAAGAATTTCACTGCTCCAAATTCTTCATGACATACCACTGAACTAACCTTACCTTTAGCTCAGTAAAACCCTGTATGTACAAACTTGCTAGAAAATCACCCACATATAGTAATTGGATAATGTTACAATCATCATCCACCTGGTAAGACAAACACAATAGTTACACTGACATTGACTAAAGCCCTACTTTTTCAGCCTCCTGTCAAAACCTGTACCACTATCTTGTAGCTTCCTCAAGACCATATACCTTGGCCTTCCGTCTCATGTATCCATCCACTCTCTTCTTTAACTTGGGAATCCATCCGTCTTCTAACTAAAAACTCCACCAACAAGTACTGTTTGGTTCTTCTCCAAGGACTCACACTCCTCATCCATGCCAAGCTCCCACTATTTCTAGATTCTACCTGCATTGCCTGTTCACATCTTCCTAGTTCTTGACCATCAATAAGCAATATAAATAAGGTGAATAATGAATATGAGGTTCACTTACCCTTTCTAACCTCCATATGGGCATTCAAGACTTGTTGATAGCTTGTTATCCACCCACCATCCATTCCAGTGACCGATCTCGGCCATCTCCCAATCTGCATCCGACCAATGTCGGTTCCCTGCATTGACCCTGACTATTGATGTCATCTCTCTAGCTGATGCCAGTGTTCCTTCTGTGGACATCGATTCTTGTCTAACCAACATCAGTCTTCCTATTGCTGACGTTGATTATTGTATGACCAATGCCGATACCTGTCTTCACCTGTGAGTGATGACTTTTTACCTGTGAGCTCCTTTTGGATCAAACCCTTGTCCATATAACCCTACTCAAAATAATTCAGTCCCCTCAGCTGATATCTGTCTGCCATCTCCTCCATGAACACCAAGGCTTTCCAGTTCTTAAACTTGTCAAAGATATCTGACCTCCGCTTAAAAACTTGCATTCCCCTCCTACATATGTGACTAAGCCTACGAAGCCACATCTCTGCAACAGAAGGTGAATCAATAATATAAGTAGATAGATAAAGGATACCTACTTTCTTACCACCATCTAATTTAAGTGCATCCACTATGAGAGTTATTGTGCATCTCTCATCACCCAAATTTCTTGAAGAAATTAGACGTGTCTCCAAGACTAGACCCTGCATGACCTCCTTCAACACCCGTGTGTTATCTTTCTACAGTTTTAGTTTCACTTCCCCTTCGTCAATAATCTGACAAGGCTCACCAACCCCTAAATAAATCTCTCCAAAGTCTTCAAAGACATACCCATGAAAAGATGCTCTATTTTCGGCTACATGGAAAGAGGCAAAAGAATTTGTAAACAAAGACTCTAATTTATCCAGAGCAACTTGTGCAATAACCCCTGCAACATCTACTTCTACACGCTGATATTCTACCGACCAACAATCATCCTTTCCCTGCTCTTTCTTTTCACCAATCAGACCATTTGTGATATTCAGTTTCTCCATTCGTAACTTACTTTCTTCTTCCATTGCTATACTCCCACTCAATCTGAAACCCCTGAGAGTGACTTGTAATCAAAAACACTACCAAATCTGAACCACCTATTAGTCAACCCAACCAAAAGCTCTGATACCACATGTCAGGATCTTGCTCCTCAATTAGAACACATATGATTACCTCTTATATTAGCAACTAAACATGGAATTTAACCAGAATGATAAGTAACTAGAAATATGAAACAGCACAAGATATGAGAGATAATACACAATTGTATTAATAATCACTCAGAAGAAAATACAATAAAGAAGATGCCACTTCTTCTTCCACCTCAAAGGCTTGCCACACCTCAAGACCTTCTTCCCTCTCTCTCATGGTCACAGCAATCAACTCCAATATAGAATTGATGTTCACCTCCACCAGTCAGTAACATGCTACCAGTACACCAAGTACACAACCATACTCTAAGTAGATCTCCTGCTCTCTCCTACTACCTGTAAATCACTAGACCTTACTCACCATTGTAGATCTCCAAAAGAAGCCATGCACACTTGCTGACCAAGATCATACATACATGAAGAACCCTTCTAATTCTCCAAACCAACACCCACCTTGGTACTGTGGCACTAAGAGGAACACACCATTGCTCTCTTCTCTCAGAAGGAGCTTATTTTGCTCTCTTACTCTCTAGCACTAGTTTACAATATAGCCCATGAGTCTATTATATAGATCTCATGCTTACAATAATTAGACTATCTTAATTACAATAATTAGACTTGCAACTCTAAGACTATAATTAGCCTTTAACATACAAACTAATAGTCCAAAAATAGACTCTTCAAAATATGCATGCAAACTGCATGTTCACACATAGGCTGCCGACATCGGCTCCTCCCTGACCGATGTCGGTCCAATTGTAACCGATGTCAGTTGCTTTTGCACTACTATCTAACCAATGTTAGTTTATTAGACCAACATCGGTTGCCCTACAACTCTCTGCAACCTCCGTAACTTCTCATATTTCCATCTTGGTGAAGCTTTTAGCTCCACAACCTAACAATCTCCCACTTGGAGATAAACAACTGCACCTATACTTGTACCTGTACACCATCTAATTTATTCTCTAGCTTGTATCCCTCTTCAAGCTCAACCCTGAAGACTAACCACCACATATCTTGTGATGTTACACCTATCATCCAAGTAACCTACCACATTCGAACCTACAACTCCGTGTAGTGAAGACCTTGACCCTGCATAACATGAATCCTTGCTACTAGTCCCTCTCAGATACCTGAGAATCCTCCTTCCCTAAATTGGCTCCAAACTCTCTGACAACTTCCACTGCTTGGGCAAACTCAGGTCTATGCTAGACCTCATATGATTTCAAACACTATTCCAAGCTCTACCTAAACTGTCTAGCCCTTGGTGTGCTTTCTGATTTTGCATCCTACATCTTGAAACCCACCAACACCGTCTTCACATAAGTTCCCACTAGAGATCAACCTGTGATCTTCCATGTCTCTTATGCCAAAGAATTTCACTGCTCTAAATTCTTCATGACATACCACTAAACTAACCTTACCTTTAGCTCAGCAAAACCCTGTATGTACAAACCTGCTAGCAAATCACCCACATACAGTAACTGGATAATGTTTTGACCATCATCCATCTGGTAAGACAAACACAATAGTTACACTGACATTGACTAAAGCCCTACTTTGTCATCCTCCTATCAAAACCTGTACCACTATCTTGCAGCCTCCTCAAGACCATATACCTTGGCCTTCTATCTCACGTATCCATCCACTCTCTTCTTTAACTTGGGAATCCATCCATCTTCCAGCTAAAAACTCCACCAATAAGTACTATTTGGTTCTTCTCCAAGGACTCACACTCCTCATCCATGCCAAGCTCCCACTGTTTCTAGATTTTACTTGCATTGCCTCTTCACATCTTCCTAGTTCTTGACCATTAATAAGCAATATAAATAAGGTGAACAATGAATATGAGGTTCACTTACCCTTTCTAACCTCCATATGGGTGTTTGAGACTTGTTGACAGCTTGCTGTCCACCCACCATCTGTTCCAGTGATCGATCTTGACCATCTCCCAGTCTGTATCTGACTGATGTCGATTCCCTGCACTGACCCTGACTGCCAACATTGTCTCTCTAGCCAACACTAGTGTTCCTTCTATCGACATCGATTCCTGTCTAATCAATGTCGGTCTTCTTATTGTTGACGTTGGTTACTATATGACCGATGTCGATACCTATGTTCACCTGTGAGTGATGACTTTCTACCTGTGAGCTCCTTTTGGATCAAACCCTTGTCCATACAGCCCTGCTCAAAATAATTTAGTCCCCTCAGTTGATCTCTGTCTACCATCTCCTCCATGAACAATAAGGCTTTCCAATTCTTAAAATTGTCAAAGATATATGACCTCTGCTTAAAAACTTGCATTCCCCTCCTACATATGTGACTAAGCCTATGAAGCCACATCTCTACAATAGAAAGTGAATCAGTAATATAAGTAGATAGATAAAGGATACCTACTTTCTTACCACCATCTAATTCAAGTACATCTGCTGTGAGAGTTACTATGCATCTCTCATCACCTAAATTTCTTGAAGAAATTAGACGCATCTCCAAGACTGGACCCTACATGACCTCCTTCAACACTCGTGTGTTATCTGTCTACAGTTTCAGCTTCACTTGCCCTTCGTCAATAATCTGACAAGGCTCACCAACCCCTAAATAAATCTCTCCAAAGTCTCCAAAGACATACCCATGAAAAGATGCTCTATTTCAGGCTACATGGAAAGAGGCAAAAGAATCTGTAAACAAAGATTCTACTTTATCCAGAGCAATTTATACAACAACCCCTGTAACATCTACTTCTACACGCTAATCTTCTACCAACCAATAATCATCCCTTCCCTGCTCTTTCTTTCCATCAATTAGACCATTCATGCTATTCAGTTTCTCCATTCGTAGCTTACTTTCTTCTGCCATTACTATACTCCCACTCAATCTGAAAACCCTGAGAGTGACCTGTAATCAAAAACACTACCAGATCTAAACCACCTATTAGTTAACCCAACCAAAAGCTCTGATACCACATGTCAGGATCTTGCTCCTCAATTAGAGCACATATGATTACCTCTTGTATTAGCAACTAAACCCAAAATTTAACCAGAATGATAAGTAACTAGAAATATGAAACAGCACAGGATATGAGAGATAATACACAATTGTATTAATAATCACTTAGAAGAAAATTAAATAAAGAAGATGCCACTTTTTCTTACACCTCAAAGGCTTGCCACACCTTAAGACCTTCTTTCCTCTCTCTCACGATAACAACAATCAACTCCAATATAGAATTGATGTTCACCTCCACCAGTCAGTAACACGCTGCCAGTACATAAAGTACACAACCGTACTCCAAGTAGATCTCTTACTCTTTGCTGCTACCTATAAATCACTAGACCTTACTCACCATTGTAGATCTCTAAAAGAAGCCATGCACACCTGCTAACCAAGATCATACATACATGAAGAACCATTTTGATTCTCCAAACCAGCACCCACCTTGGTACTGTGGCACTAAGAGGAACACACCATTGCTCTCTTCTCTCAGAAGGAGCTTATTTTGCTCTCTTACTCTCTAGCACTAGTTTACAATACAGCCCATGAGTCTATTATATAGATCTTATGCTTACAATAATTAGACTATCTTAATTACAATAATTAGACTCACAACTCTAAGACTATAATTAGCCTTTAACATGCAAACTAGCAGTCCAAAAATAGACTCTCTAGAATCCACATGCAAACTGCATGTTCACACACAGGCTGCCGACATTGGCTCCTCCCTGATTGATGCTAGCCAACTTGTAACTAATGTCGATTGCTTCTGCACTGCTATCTGACTGACATCGATTGATCAGACCGATGTCGATTGCCCTATAACTCATTCTAAAACTCTCTACAACCTCTGCAACCTCCATAACTTCTCTTGTTTACATCTTAGTGAAGCTTTTAGTTCCACAACCTAACAATCTCCCACTTGGAGATAGACAACTGCACCTATACCTATACCTGTAGACTGTCTAATTTATTCCTTGGCTTGTATCCCTCTTCAACCTCAACCCTGAAGACTAACCACCACACATCCTATGATGCTACACCTGTCATCCAAGTAACCTACAACATCTGAACCTACAACTCCATGTAGTGAAGACCTTGACCCTGCATAACATGAATCCCTACTGCTAGTCCCTCTTAGATACCTGAGAATCCTCCTTCCCTGAATTGGCTCCAAACTCTGTGACAACTCCCACTGCTTGGGAAAACTCAGGTCTACACTAGACCTCATGTGATTTCAAACACTGTTCTAAGCTTTGCTTGAACTGTCCAACCCTTGGTGTGCTTTTCGATTCTACATCCTGCATCTTAAACCCTGCCAACACCATCTTTACATCAGCTCCCACTAGAGATCAACCTATGATCTTCCATGTCTCTTATGCCAAAGAATTTCACTACTCCAAATTCTTCATGACATACCACTGAACTAACCTTACCTTTAGCTCAACAAAACCCTGTATGTACAAACTTGCTAGCAAATCACCCACATACAGTAACTGGATAATGTTGCGACCATCATCCACCTAGTAAGACAAACACAATTGTTACACTGACATTGACTAAAGCCCTGCTTTGTCATCCTCTTGTCAAAACCTATACCACTATCCTACAGCTTCCTCAAGACCATATACCTTGGCCTTCCATCTCATGTATCCATCCACTCTCTTCTTTAACTTGGGAATTCATCCATCTTCTAGCTGACAACTCCACCAACAAGTACTGTTTGGTTCTTCTCCAAGGACTCACACTCCTCATCCATGCCAAGCTCCCACTATTTCTAGATTTTACTCGAATTGCCTCTTCACATCTTCCTAGTTCTTGACCATCAGTAAGCAATATAAGTAAGGTGAACAATGAATATGAGGTTCACTTACCCTTTTTGACCTCCATATGGGCATTTGAGACTTGTTGACAGCTTGTTGTTTACCCACCATCTATTCTAGTGATCGATCTCGACCATCTCGTAGTCTACATCTGACTGATGTTAGTTCCCTACACTGAGCCTGACTACCGACGTCATCTCTCTGGCTAACACCGGTGTTCCTTCTATCAATGTCAATCTTCTTATTGCCAACGTCGATTACTGTATGATCAATGTCGGTACTTGTGTTCGCCTGTGAGTGATGACTTTTCACCCGTGAGCTCCTTTTAGATCAAACCCTTGTCCATACAGCCCTACTCAGAATAATTCATTCCCCTCAGCTGATCTCTATTCGCCATCTCCTCCATGAACACTAAGGCTTTCTAGTTCTTAAACTTGTCAAAGATATCTGACCTCTGCTTAAAAACTTGCATTCCCCTCCTACATATGTGACTAAGCCTATGAAGCCACATCTCTGCAATAGAAGGTGAATTAGTAATATAAGTAGATAGATAAAGGATACATACTTTCTTACCACCATCTAATTCAAGTGCATCCACTATGACAGTTACTGTGCATCTCTCATCACCCAAATTTCCTAAAGAAATTAGACACATCTCCAAGATTGGACCTTGCATGACCTCCTTCAACACTCGTGTGTTATCTGTTTATAGTTTCAACTTCACTTCCCCTTCATCAATAATCTGACAAGGCTCACCAACCCCTAAATAAATCTCTCCAAAGTCTCTAAAGACATACCCATGAAAAGATGCTCTATTTCAAGCTACATGGAAAGAGGTAAAAGAATTTGTAAACAAAGATTCTACTTTATCTAGAGCAACCTATGCAACAACCCCTGCAACATCTGCTTCTACATGCTGATCTTCTACTGACCAACAATCATCTTTTCCTTACTCTTTCTTTCCATCAATCAGACCATTCATGCTATTCAGTTTCTCCATTCGTAGCTTACTTTCTTCTACCATTACTATACTCCAACTCAATCTAAAACCCTTGAGAGTGACCTATAATCAAAAACACTACCAGATCTGAACCACCTGTTAGTCAACCCAACCAAAAGCTTTGATACCACATGTCAGGATCTTGCTCCTCAATTAGAGCACATATGATTACCTCTTGTATTAGAAACTAAACACGGAATTTAACCAAAATGATAAGTAACTAGAAATATGAAATAACACAGGATATGAGAGACAATACACAATTGTATTAATAATCACTCAAAAGAAAATACAATAAAGAAGATGCCACTTCTTCTTACACCTCAAAGGCTTGCCACACCTTAAGACCTTCTTTCCTCTCTGTCACGATAACAACAATCAACTCCAATATAGAATTGATGTTCACCTTCACCAATTAGTAACACACTGCCAGTACATAAAGTACACAACCATACTCCAAGTATATCTCTTGCTCTCTGCTGCTACCTATAAATCACTAGACCTTACTCACCATTGTAGATCTCTAAAAGAAGCCATGCACACCTACTAACCAAGATCATACATACATGAAGAACCATTTTGATTCTCCAAACCAGCACCCACCTTGGTACTGTGGCACTAAGAGGAACACACCATTGCTCTCTTCTCTCAGAAGGAGCTTATTTTGCTCTCTTACTCTCTAGCACTAGTTTACAATACAGCCCATGAGTCTATTATATAGATCTCATGCTTACAATAATTAGACTATCTTAATTACAATAATTAGACTCACAACTCTAAGACTATAATTAGCCTTTAACATGCAAACTAACAGTCCAAAAATAGACTCTCCAGAATCCACATGCAAACTGCATGTTCACACACAGGTTGTCGACGTCAGCTCCTCCCTGACTGATGTTGGTCAACTTATAACCAATGTCAGTTGCTTTTGCACTGCTATCTGACTGATGTCAGTTGATCAAACTGATGTTGGTTTCCTTGAAACTCATTTTGCAACTCTCTGCAACCTCTGTAACTTCTCCTATTTGCATTTTGGTGAAGCTTTTAGCTCCACAACCTAACAGAGACTCATTATCCTACACTGATAGGCCTAAAGTGGGCATATGATGGTCAGGTGACCATAAACATAGTCATGAACTAGTTAGAAGCCCATTAAGGAGATAAGATTATATTAATTTCATTAAAAAAACTATGGGAATAAACCCTATTGAATTACTAAAGATCCAAATTGACCATATAATAGTGCAGACAATCATTAGATGATATTGAATGTGGATAAAAATCAATGAGACCTATGAGCAAGTGATTGTGTTTTTCATTATGATAAAGCCATTTCAAAAAAATTATCCCTATGCATAGAACATCTATCTCAAAAACTTGTTATGTAATGTAAAAAGACTACATAGATCAAAGTGGAGGATGTGCGATATATGTTCTTAAGGTTCTTAAATTTGTCAAACATAAACTTCATGTATTAGACAGATCATATAGATAGAGATTACATAGAACCCATGCTACAAGGAATTCTATCATGGGATATAGTTTCATCAGTAAGTGGAGACTTAGATATGCACACTATCAACAAGTCTAAGGGAGATCATGAGGTACATCCTATGTGGATGATTTTTACAATGAATCATTTTCTACCATAAAACTTTTCCACTGAGTATGTTGGTTAGCTTATTTTATAATTAAAACATGCAAGATATATTGATCAAGGAGTTGGTTCTCTAAATTATGAAATTAAGGGAATTAATATGAACTAGAAGTTTTTCCATTAGAATGAGAAGTTGTGTTGGGATGAAGTATGTATAATGATTATACCCAGGTTCTAGTTATCAAAAATAATAATAAAATAATGGCTATTATTCCATAAGGGATATTTTCTTAAAAATCACATTTATTGGTGTATTTAATTATTTAATTCAGAATTTATGAACCCAAAATATTAGGTACATGCCTTTATATATACCTTGGATGATATTCTAATAGCTTAGTACATTCATTAGGAGCATAGGTGGGAAATAAATCATTAGGCATAAGTTCAAAGTGATTTTATTCAAACATTCATCTTTGAGGATGAGAACCCTTCGACACACAAAGAATTTCACAAATTAAAAACTTTTATATGCCATGAATGGGTTTAATACTTAGATAGTAGAGTTTAATATTCTTCATAGGAAAGTGTAGCCTATGATCTGAACAATGATTTATAGACATATAAAATAGAAAAGGGGAAGGAATAAGTCCTTATTCAACCATGTCATAGGATACACAATCATGATGAGTGGACATCTTATGTGGATGATGATTACATTGATGATATGACATTAGCTAATTTAGTTTAACTAGAACACAAATAATAACCACTCCCAACACCTATCATAGATCAATTAGAAGAAGAAAAGCTAAGACATGTAAATATACCAAAATGAAAAGATCAAGCGATATTATGTGACTTAATCCTTATAGACTAATGAAATATTTAGCATGAACCATTCTAGGAATATTTGGGGAACATTACAATGGTGGTCGTTCCTAAGTTAGCACATATTAGAGACTATTAGTTCTATGAAGATATCTCAAAAGTGATGCAACCCTTAAGAGACTACCAAGATGTGTTCGCTATAAAAATTTTAGAGGTTAAGGAGTGGATACTTAATGGAAATTCACATTGATTTTAAGGAGTGCACTAGGCCTATTAATAAAATACCCTATCAATTAAATCCAAATATGAAGTTGAAAGTGAAGGCAGAGCTATACCACATTCAAGAAGCTAGTATTATATTACCTATGGAGAAAGCTAATTGGGTTAGCCCTATGGTATTACAACAAAAAAATATAGGTTAAATCTAAATTTATAGTGAAAATCACATTTTTAATGAGTCATGTGTGAACGATCCATTTCCTATCCCATTCACTGATGAAGTTTTAGAATTAGTTGCAGGCAATGAAGTATAGTCTTTTATATATGGCTTAAACGTATACCATCAAATACCAATCATAGAAGAAGATAGAGTCAAGACTAAATTTTGTAATAAAGTGGGGATATTTCACATATAAGGTAATGCCATTTATTTTGAAGAATGAACTTTTGGTTTTATCTAGAGCAGTAGTCATTGCATTTAAGGATTTTATCCATGACTTTATAGAGATATATCTAAATGATTCGACATTATTTATAAATCATTTTTCTAAACTGTGATTTATGTTCTAGAGATGTAGAGGACTACACATAACACTCAATTTGAACAAATGTTTGTGTTTTACACCCTTTGGAGTTTTATTAGGTCATATAGTTTATGGTAAGGGTATACTAGTAGATCAAGCTAAGATCATAATAATTATGGGAATGCCAATAACTACAAGTTTGATAAAGGTGAGATATTTTATTGGCCATACAAGATACTACATGAAGTTAATCAAGGATTATGTAGCTATATCTTCCCCTTTAGATATGTTATTTTGTAAATAAACATAGTCCATATGGACAAGAGAATATCAAGTGGCATTCATGACCTAAAATAGATATTGATGACTGCACAAATTTTGATCTTTCAAAATGGAGTAAGCCATTTCATGCACATGTGGATTCATCTCAAATCACATTTGGAGACATATTAATGCAACTAGGGGAAGGAGATTTGGATCATCTAGTCTATTTTGTAAGAATAAAATTATCTACTACCTAAAAGAATTATACTAAAACCAAGTGAGAGGCCTTGGAAATAGTGTACACATTACAAAAATTTTTCCATTATCTATTGGCCACACCTTTTAGTTTGTTTAATAATCACTAAGCATTGTGATATCTGGTCAACAAACCTTTACTAGGAGGATGTATATTATGGTGGCTAATGTTTTTCCAAGATTTCTAGTTTAGGAGCAATGTCAAACCAGGATTAGAGAATGTGGGCCTAGATCATTTGAGTTGACTCTAAAATGGTGAAGAACTAGAAGAACTTCAAGATGAGTCTCCCAACGTAAACTTATTTTGTGTCTATGATTTTAGAATAATTGGAGGAAACCACATAGTTTATATAATAGGGTAGATTTTCTGAGCACTATATAGAAAAGGATAAGAAATATATAATTAATAAGGTTCTTATATACAATATTATTGATATATTTCTTTATAATTTAGGAAAGGATGAGGTGTTATGTAGAGTTTCACTAAAACACAAGAGGCACATTAAGGGATAACTATAGGTCACTTTGCAGGAGATGCCACTACAAAAAAAGTCTTATAAAGTGCTTTATGGTGACCTTAATTATTTTAATATGCTCATAGAGTTGCACAATGTTGTGATCTATGCCAATAGATGAGTAAACTAAACTAGAGAGATGAAATGCATTTACAACCAATGGTCACAAAAAAAACACATTAAATGATGGGGAATTAATTTTTTGGGGCCTTCAATTTATCTAGTAAACATAATCATGTAAGGTATATAATTACTATAATAGACTACTTTAACAAATGGGTATAAGTTACTGTGATGACTAATTATGGTGTGAAAGATACATCAAAGTTATTGTATGAGAACACCATTAACCAATTTGGTTTCCCCATCATATTGGTAAGTAATAGAGGTATGTAAATTGTTAATAAAATCATAAAGACTCTCATATATGAATTCCTAATAGCATAACACAAAATTTAAACTTATCATCCATAGGCAAATGCCAAAATTGAGGCTATGAACAAGGTAATTGGTATGATGCTCGTTAAGGTCTACAATGTTCAATGAGATGATTGTGAGGATTGAATTCTTACATTTCTATGGTCATATAACACACACTATAAATTTGTGACATGTTTCACCTCATTCTAGTTATTCTATGTTTATAATCTATTATGCCCATGGAGTATGTTGTAACTGGTCTATGAATCACAATCATTATGCATAAGGGTGATCAAGAATTTTTGACAAGTCAAATATTAGAGATAAATCACATGGAAAAAGATATATGTAGATCATATTGGACATAAGCGGTGAATAATCACAATTATAAATTTTGTTATGATAATAATTTATGCATAAAAGAGTTTCATGTGGATCAACTATTTTTATGTTATGGCAGTCAGTTTAGAACCTTCTCATGTAAACTCCAAATCAGATGGAAAGGTCCATATATCATTAATGAGTTAACACATCAATGAACCATGGAATTATAATATTTATAAGTCACCATTATACTTGTAAGGGTGAATGGTAGTAGGTTCAAACCCTACTACCAATAATTTTTACACCCAAGCATAATTAGGTGCTAAATCTCACCATCCTAGATTAGGATTTGTATCAATTATGTTGTGTGTATTTTTATTGTTTAATTGATGTTGTATGCATAGATTATAAGTGTATATAGTAGTTTTATAAATTATAATTTAAAAACATAGAAAAAAATCACCAAAACTAACATTAATGGTGTTGAAAAAAGAAAAATCATGTTTAAGGGGATCTAGTGTGTCAAAATTTAATTTTAGAAAAGACACGAGTGGAAAGATATTAATAAAATAATGGTTAATAGTTAGTTATGGTGTATTAATGATAAATATAAGGATAGGTGTCAATGTCAAAAAAATAATAATTGTGTACAATAGGTGAATGGTCAGGTAGATAGTCACATCACTCAATCAATAGGTCATACAAGGGATGCCATCTTAGGAGAAAGCACACCAAACTAGAAAAAAGAGATATTGATAATTAAATTACATTAAGACTAAAATTAAGGATGTCAAGGCACCTTTAAAACATTGGGATCTAAAAGGGTTCACAAAGATCTATAAATTAGGTGTTTGGTTACTTATGTCATCATTTTACACTTTGGAGACTCTTGAGCATAGTACATCAAACCTGTGATGAATTTTCTCTATTATTTAGTACCTATGAACAATTTAATTGTGAGTTAGTATCTATGAGAGGAAAACTTTTGAGTATATTGATGGTTTCCTATGATCCTTCTCAGTTATGATGAGGACTCATTATCACATAATAGGAATACATCTAGATTAGAACTAATTTTTAGTAAATAAAATTTATGGAACCATATGTATATCCTTATATTAAGCTCACCTAATAATGAATATTTTCCCCTATAGTAGCTTAAGGAGCATAATAGTTAGCAATTACACTAGTCCACCAAATTTGTAATATAGTTGTCAAATGATTGATTTGATTACCTAAATTTGGGAAATTGGGAGATATTATGGAGTTTCTTCTAGGCCAACATAATGAAAGGAAGATTTATGTTTCCTAAAACATCACCATCTATGTCAATGAAGTGTCCATGGCATGAATAACTAAACTACCAACATGAAGAAGGTCTATGGGTCCCTAAAAATCCATAAGCGTACCTATTCTACCTAACATCCATGATGCTTATGTAATAAGCCACCAAGAGATGATGCTGGAGGATATCAAAGATGTTCCATTGCAAATTCTCACATAATGCATAATTAATAAGTTCTATAAAATGACCAAGGCCACTAAATAAATAACCAAAAGAATCATTTATGCTACCCATCACATGGTCAACCTCAATTAAGAATTTAATTATTTATAGTTCTTGGTGTCTAAGGTCATCAATAATATTGATAGAGTCATATCCTCTATGAAACAACCACTTTAATACCAATTATTAATTTTTTTATTGGCTTTTATGTAATGGAAGTTTCTAGAGGGCATCACCATCCAAATGTCAACTATTGGATAGATATTATATTTTAGATTAACATTTGGAAATAGTAAGAGAACACTTATTTTACTTGTTAGTGATTCTTCAATGCTTGATGGGTTGAACTAGTCTAATTAGTTGTCAACAACCCATGCATCCCTCCAAATGTCATGAAGTATTTAGGACAACATGTAGTGGTGACTGAAATTTTATAGGGAATGGTCATCTAAGTTCACATATTACCTAAGGCTCTAGGTGAACCTCTACCATTTTATATTGACATGGATATTATGTAGCACAAGGTTGAGCATCAAAAGTATCTATCCACATGAAAAGTAACTCCTTTTAAAATAGTATCACTAGGTGTCCCAAACATTATTACCACTAAAGTACCAACATTCATACCACAAGCTTGTAAGAAATTCAAGGCTCCCATAGATAAAAGTTCACTGTCTCCACCTTATTACAAGACATAAATCCATAGGACTTGTCTAAATTACCCTAATGTTCCATAAATCACATCAAAATGTCACTGGTATAATATCTAGATAGATGATAAAGAGGTTTGTTGTATAATGATGGTTGACATGGTTAGAGATTTGTACAAGAAACAAGAGAATAATTTTTTATTATAAAAAATAAATATACACCAATTAGATACAAAATTAGGTGCCATAACATTTCTAGGTCAAATTAATCCCTCATCCTCCTCTTATCATTATCAACACCATTGGTGAATAGGAAAAATTATACAAATCCAAGAGGTGCTCTCCACTGAAGGAGTTTTTTGTAGCCCTTCCCAATCATAACCATTAAATCCTTTGATTTAAATTCCTTCATGATATCTCATAGAAATTAAATATACATTGTGATATCATAGTCAAATTGTTGAACAACACTTCCTACCATGTCTACACATAAGGAGTACCTTCACTAGTTTTATTGTTTTTTACACCACTGCATGTCATACCATTACAAAGGTCTAAACATGTCACTCTTCTATCTAAGAAAATAAAATATTGTGGGAAGAAGACCATTAAGTAGGTGTCTATAATTTATTCATATATTTCATTATTATATTATCACATTACCAATATGTAAGAGGTGTATTTGGATGTGTAGATGTAGGAAGAGTAACAAGATGCTTGTGAAGAAGTGACACAAGTATCTTAAAGACAAGATTAGTAGGATGATACATGCCATGCTAAGGCTAAGGCTAAGGCTAAGTTAAAGGATTAAAAATCCTAATAAGCTCAATGCTTGCAATAAACACAAGATAAATAAGAAACTACCAAGATATATAAATATCACATAGCACAAGAAGAAACTACCCATCAATGGCACCAAGTAGAATAGGCAAGTTTAACTCTAGTACAGAGGAAGGAGGAGGCTAAGTGAACAAAGGAGGCCATGATAAAATAAGAAACCACAAATAAGGATTTACATGATAAGAGGTGGTAAGAGGAAGCAAATCACATTTGCATCCAAACACAAAAATAAGTTGAAGAGGAAGAAGCACAAGATAAATTCATAGTTGAAGTTCAACATGCAACACAAACAATCAAGGCCAAGACTACACAAACATCAACACAAGACATGTAGATCCTCATAAATAAGGAAACAACCACACCATAAAAATTAACCATAGTATACTATAGGATGTCATGGTTGTGAAGACTCCACAAGAGGTTATAGATACTCAAGTATAGGGTACACCAATGGGACTTTAGAGTCTTATAACTTTGGGTGTGTTGGGACCAACATACCCCCTTTTTGAAAATTATGACCCTAGAGAAACCCTAAAGTTTGAACATGAAAATTTTTCATGATAGGATAATTTATAGAATTTGAAGATCATTGACTCTATTAAAGGTAGGTACTTGGTTTTGTTTTGGATTTAATTTGGACTAACATCGCTAATAAATGGTCATTATTTCTCTAGTTACAAGTTTCATGGCATTTGTCCTTGAGAATTTCATGTTTTAAAACCCTAGAGAAAGCCCTCAATTTAAATTTGAATGTTGGTAGGAACAAAACTGATGGAAATCTTTTGAAATTTCATTTTAGACCTAAGCATAAAATTCATTTTCTAAGTTTAATCATGTTTATTAACATAACTAAAACTTAGTCTAAAGTCTTTGGTCCCATTTATTACTTCTCCCTTTAAAAGTTACTCGTATACCTAACCTTCATTCTACAGGGTCCTTTTAATATTTCCTAACATGGCCTAATATTTTAACCCTAAGGCCTAGATGTATTTATTACATACTAATGGGACCTTAGTATTAATGTCTCAGCCTAAGTTCTAGTTTTCTATCCACTTTTATGTTAACTTGACCTATTGTTTATACCTTAACCTACAGTTTTAATTATAAGGCCCTGATGTATTTATTAATATAATCAAGACCTTAGTCTTAACACCTTAACATAAATCTTTATCCTTATGTCCCTAACTTAACTTCCTTATATCTTGTAGGATCTAACATCCTTCACTTTATCACGACCTTTGATCCAATGGAGCAAGAAAATCCCAAACTTTCACTTAAATAATGTGCATCTTAGATGATCTAATGGTTCATGCTTCCCATGGCCCCTTAATCATATGACATGAGGAAAATTGATAGAATCTCACATATAGCCCATTGGACCAATCACATTCAAACTCTTAGAATGTGATCAATGCTTCTTACTTGCTCATGAAGACTAGATTAGATGGTATGAGGCATAGTTGAAAATTCAAAAGACTGCAGAGGACCTAAAATATTGACACATGATGCCCTTATATTTGATGACCAAAAATAAATGGGTCTCTATCAACAAAGCAACTAGTCATGAGTAAACTCTTGGATCACGATTGATGGCTAACACTTCCTCATAGATTTTGATTCGATGGAGTGAATTAAGTCCAAATTCTTAAGAAGCTCTATAGATGTGCCAAGTTGCACTCTTGTATTAGGCCACAATAATTTTATGACCCTAAAATTTATGCTCGCATAACCATCATTTGACATCCACAAAGATGTATTTGATGTTTATACAACCATCAACTTTAATCACACAAAATTAAAAGATTCATTGACTTAGGATTGATGTTTACAAGACCATCATTTGACATCTGGAAGGATGTATTTGATGTCTACAATACCATAAAATTTAAGCTAATGAATTATTATGTTTAGGGTCAAAATATACTCTAAAATCTTGTTATAAGGCTCAAAAATTGATTTAGAAGCAAAGGGAAGAGCTCAAAAAACACTCAAACACTAGAGGTCTTCAAATTACAAAATGTAGAAATGGTGTTACAATCTAAGTATGAAAAATAAACCTAGTCTAAGTCTATAATTTAAGGTCCCTATGATATTTTATTCAAATGTCATGAGATTTAAATTGACTTATAATAAGTCTTATTTTGTAAGGAGAGTCCTTATAGCATAAAACAAAATCAAAATGAATCTAGTTATAGGTTTTAATGTGTTTTATCAATACAATAAAATCTTGTGTTATTAGACCATTGTGTCATAAACCAATGTTTACATTGTGTTTATTAAACATGACATAAATATTAGCCTAGAATATCTAGGCCATGGCCCCCTTGCATATAAATCTGAAATCTTAGATATAAACTACTTAGCCTAGGGTTTATTTCTGCTTAATAAATAAAACAAACCTTATCCTAAGTGATTTAAGCCTAAGTCACAATCATAATAATGGTATAACTTAATGTTCATGCATCTCTTCATGTCAAAATCATTCACTTTGTCATTGGGTTTTTATCTAATGATGTGAATGTACATAAAGACTTTTTAATGAATCCCCAAGAGAATACAAACTCAATGCATGGTGGAAGTGCATTTGAGGTAGAGATGACAAGATAATCTGATGGTTTGAACTTTGTCACTAGATTTTGATCAAATGGTGTCAAGGAACTCATGACTTTTCAAAGGCCCATGATCTCACCCCATGGCCAATACTCTTTTGACAAAGGATTGATGTAGGATTCAAAGCATGGAGAAGCACGTAAAGATGTCAATTGTCACCACCATAGGGCTTGGAATAGAAAGAGCCAATCACAGGGAAGGGTATAGATTACAATCAATGGTTTATGCTAATCTTGGATTTTGATCTGATGAAGTGAAATGAAAGAGACATTTTTAAATGCCAATGGCTAGTGTTCAAAAGGCATTTATGAAAAATGTTGTGAGGGCCCAGACCAATGTCACATAGGCACCACACAAGTAGAAAAGGACAAAATATGAGATATTATGGTCTCAAAAATGCAAAGGTATAAAGGCAAAGGCCTAAATCAAATCCAAGGCACATATAAGCCAAAGCTTGGACATATTCTACCATTAAAGTTCCAAACCCTAAACCCTACCTAAAAGTGACCCAAATGGACTTAATTGGTTATAATTTGATCCAAGGAGAACTTAATTGTGTTTTTAAGCATGAGAGAGATTTCATAGAGATAATTTACAATCCAGTGTTAGTAATTTGTAGGAATAAAGACAATGACAGCTTTTAGACAACAATTAAAGGAAGAGATCAAGCTCTACTTATCAATAAACAATAAAGGTTAGATCTTTAAAGACACTAAATTAGACCTTATTAGCCTAAATATCTTAGGTATTAGGAACTAGTTTGAATCTTCTTCATGGTCAAGGAATTGAAACCCATCATAAAAGTGAATCAAAGAATTGTCACAGTAAGCTAGAGGTACTATGACCTATTCATTGTTTAGATGACCAACCTCTACTATGATACAATAAAACTTGTAGTACTACATTGTATCAATATCCTTTTTCCCATCTTAATTGATTATATAATTGATAATGAATGGATCATTAGGGAGGAAAACTCTAATGAAGTAGCATATATTTATCCTATAGCATTTGATAAATATTATAAGTTCTCTCTTCCCCATGTGGATTTATCCAAGATCAAGGAGTGGATAAGCAATCATGACATAAACTCTATCCTTAGACACTGGCTACACCAAGGCCCTCATATCTTCAAAAAAATTGAAGGAAAAAGCCTAGTAGTCCAATTCAAGAAGGGTATTAGGGTTATAATGACCTTGTTGAACCAAGCCTTTAGATCCCCCTCAACCACCTATGTAAATAAAATCTAGATCTCCTTTGTCCATTTCATGGTGGAACAAAAGCTTACCCCTCTAATTAGAGATTTAATCAACGTCTTCCTCACCAATAAATTCACTACCTTAAAAAAGAAGACCTCCAAGTAGTTTTATATTATTTCATACCTTTTAGATTCCCTGCTTCCTCAATCAACTTCCTAAGTATTAGGAATTGGTCCCTAGATGGAAAAACCACCATTTCACATCACTATTCTAAATTACATATCTTTAAATACAAGAACCACATGTAATTTATTTATGATTGCATTTATCCAACCAAATTTAAGGCCATCATACGTGTTTTTATGCCTAGGGTTCACCCCCTTGTTAAGAATTATGTGGAGATGATAGGTGATAAATGGTACTACCTTAATTGCATAGTCATCAGGATTGAGGGCATCATGTACCAACATTGTAGGTTGCAAGTATATGTTCCTATCAAGCTAGCTAAATTTCCTTCCCATTTCTTATATGGAATTGATGGCACTTGTAAATAAAATAAGAAATTACTTTTCCACCCCTTCCCTCTGATCATTAGAAGGAACATACTCTAAGATTGGAAACAAGTTGAGACTATGGCTAGATATTATGATTCATTTGATTTTCATCTTGATGAACTTAAGATGTGGGATCCTAAGGGTATAGTCACCAGCCACTTGAAGGATAAGAAGCTCCCAAAGCATGAATATGTACATCAACTTGGTGTCCATGACATCATATATATTAAGGATAAAAAGTATGAATAAGTATTAGCCAAGATTCAAGGCCACAAAATCAAGTTAGAGAATATGTTGACCAAGGATGACAAGCCCTTCGGAGAGACATGGCAAATGCATCATTTGTAGTATCACTTACTATTTGGTCCATCTATGATTTCTCAAGAATATTTCCAAGAAGAAAAACCACAACCACAGTCTCAAGATCTAATTCTGCAAGAATAGGATGAACAAGGCAAGGGAAAAGAGAAGTAAGAGAAGTAAGATTGGAGGAGAGATCTAAAGAAGGGCCCCCAGCTTCAAAACTACCCCAAATGCCACCTTCCCCATTTCCATATATTTATATGATATCCTTGGATATAAAAGAAACACTTGAGGGTCCTCTCAAAGAACTTATAGAGGCCTGTGACTCAGATAGGAAAGAGGAGCATGAGGAAAATAAAGGAAAAGATCTTGTCTCTGTGGCATCCCAAGAAAAGAGGAAGGTAGAGCTGGCATTGGTCCTCATTGGACAAAGGAAGAGACAAAGATTAACTTTCACTCACCCTACCAATAAAATAAATCTCTTTAGTGATGAATTCCCAATTCGTGGACTAGCCATTCTTGACTAGTTCATTTATGGAAAGTTATAAAATATTCCTTCTCTTTCTCATTCATGGGCCATGACAAGGTTTACTGATGTTTAGATACAAGATGACATAAAACCATAGATAAGGGATATGGTGAAAGAGTAGGAGTAAAGGAGAATAGTGGTCACCTAAGGACAAAAAATTAACAAGATGGATTCCCCAGAGGCATCAAGTAGCTCAGGTATGGTGGTCCCGAAACCTCCTAAGTTCAAGAAGCCAACCACTACCATCCAATTCAACCTTGAAATTGCTAGATTGGAAAGGATTTAAAAAATTACATTTATGGTTAGAATAGATGAATTCTCCTTTCAAAAGTTAGATCCTTTTATGGGATTAACCCCATTGGAGGGCCAATAGCTTGGTTAAGCTACAATTCATGAAGAGGATGTGGAAAGCTTGATTGAGGCCCAATCAACATAGGCCAAAGCTAGAGTCTAGGGGATGAAATAAAGGATCTTAAATTCGGAAAGAGAAAATAAAAACTTGTAGACATAGGTAGTTCTATTAGTGCTTGAGGCAATGACCAAAATGCTTGATGAGTCATTTTATGACATGTTTGAAACACTAAAAAAATGAAGTTGAGATAGATTGAATTAAAGGGGCAAGGCACATTATCCAAGATCTTGCTCACCCAATGGCAAGCCTCAAAGGACAAATTATCCTAGCTTCTCAACATTTGAGCAAGGAAATAGATCCCAAGATTCAAAACAATTAGTTTGGGACACTTGAGCACAGTTATGGGAATTGTGATTGAAAAAGTTCAAGGTTTGGGTGTGTGGCATAATGATGTGGAAAGACTCCTCAAACATGACAATGATCTAATTTCCAAAATTGAGCAAATTATTAGGATTAAGCTCACATATCCTACACAACCCATTATCCTTGGAATCATAAGTGATGAAGAATTTAAACATAGGACTACATTGGTAACCCAAGAAATCAAAGGAAAAAGCTAAATCAAATTTGGGGATAATAAGAGTAATATCCTATGTCAGGCACCTAGAACAACAAACATGCTCTGATACCACTTGTTGGAAATAGGACCAACCCAGAAGCACACAATTGATTACCAAATTCAAGCAACTTAATATGCAGAAATAACCAGAATCAACAAGTAACTAGAATCCAAAAATAACACAAGATATGAGAGACAATACACAACTTGTATTAATACTCATACAGAAAAGAATACAATGAAGAAGATGCCACTTCTTCTCCACCACCTCTTCAAAGGTTTCCCACACCTCAAGTGAACAGTAATTCTCTCCTCAAAGCTCTCTCAACTAGGTCCCAACACCTAACTCACACACTGAGTTGGTGTTCACCTTACACCTGTGCTCCAAGCACTCCACAAGTGCTCCATGCACTCCACAAGTACACACTTGTACTCCAAGTAGATCTCTCTTGATACTACTCCCTGTTGTGTTGTTGTCCTATCGATCTTCAAACTACAGATCAAGCTGGTTCTGCACACCTGTGAACCTTGACCTTGCACACACATACACCTACATATCAATGATCTTAATTACCATGTAGATCTCTTATAGAAGCCATGCTCACCTGATGACTAAGATCATACACTCCTGAATAACCCTGTTGATTTTCTAATCCAGCACCCACCTTGGTACTGTGGCATTAGGAGGAACACACCATTACTCTACCTCACACACCGAAGGAGCTTATAATTATGCTCTCTTACTCCCTAGCTGCACTTTTACAATACAACCATGAGTCTATTATATAGATCTCATCCAAACAATAATTAGACACGTAGTACAATAATTAGATCCACATCTCTTAGTCTATAATTAGCACTAAGCATGCAAACACTTGGTTCGTCAACCAACTACCTGTAATTAACTCACAGTCGAACCACACAGGTGACTGACACCGGTCCCTGTCCACCTAGGGGTCGCCCACGCTGGCCAATCTCTGATCGACGCCGGTTGCTTCCTGCATCCTTCCTACCGACGTTGGTTGGCCTAAACGACGCTGGTGTCTGAGGCACTTAGCAACCCTTCTGCACCCTCCTCCATGTTTGCATCAGTGAAACTTTTAGCTCCACAACTTAAGAATCTCCCACTTGGAGATAAATAGTTACACTGTACCTATACATGTACCCCGTCTAATCTATTTCCTGGTTTGTATCCCTCTTCAAGCTCAATCCCGAAGACAACCCACCACACAACCTATGATGTACCACCTATCATCCGAGTACCCTGCTGCATCCATTCCTACAAACACATGTAGTGAAGTCCTGACCCCTAAATAGCATGAATCTCTACTGCTGGTCTCTCTCAAATACCTGAGAATCCACTTCTCCGAATTGGCTCCTAACTCTCTGACAGCTCCCACTGCTTGGGAAAACTTAGGTCTATACTAGACCTCATGTGATTTTAGACACTGAATTGTCCAGCCCTTGGTGCACTCTAATTCTGTATCCTGCGTAATGAACCTCACCAACACCTGATTCACATCAGCTCCCACTAGAAACAAAATCACCCTATGATCTCCCATGTCTCCCATGCTGAAGAATTTTTCTGCTCCAAATTCTTCATAACAAACCACTGAACTAATCTTACCCTTAGCTCAGCAACAACCTATATGTACAATCCTGCTAGCAAACATACCATCCACATACAGTAATAGAATGATGTCATGACTCATCATCCACTTGGTAAGTCAAACCACAATAGTTAACTGACATCGACTGAAGTCATGCTTCGTCCTCCACCTGTCAAAACCTGTACCACTGTCTTGCAGCTCCTCAAGACCATATACCTTGGCCTTCCATCTCATGTGTCCATTCTCTCTATTCTTCAACTAAGGAATCCATTCATCTCATAGTGCTAACATGCCCGCTGGCAACCCTACCAAATTTATGTCTGGTTCTGCAATCTCTTCATGCCACGCTCCCACTGTTTCTTGGATCCTTCCTGCTCTGCAGTCAGCAACAAGTATAAAGAAGAGGAACAACGAATTTGAGGCTTACTTACATCTTTAGTCCTCTATATGGGTGTTTGAGACTCCTTGACAGCTCGCTATCCACCCAAAATCCATTACAGTGATCGACCTCAGCCACCTCACAGTCTGCATCCGACTGACATCGGTTCCTGCGCCTGTCCTGACTACCAACCTGCCGCCATCAGTGTCTTGTTGCTGCTGACATTGGTCCTCATGATTGACATTAGTCTTACCTACTGCCAACATCAGTTTTCCTGCCGACGTCGGTACCTGTGTTTCCTGTGAGTGATGACTTGTTACCCATGAGCTCTTTTGAATCAATCCCCATGTCCAAACTGCCCTGCTCAGAAGTATCCAGCCACATCCACTGATCTCTGTCTGCCATCTCCTCCAAGAACACCAAGGCTTTCCATTTCTTAAGCCTATCAAATATATTTGTCTTCCACTTAAGAGCATGCATCTCCTCCCTACTCATGTGACCAAGCCTACGAAGCCACATCTCCACAACAAAAGAAGAATTAGTAATATAAACAAGTAGATAAAGAGTACCTATTTTGTTACCACCAACTAATTCAAGTGCATCCACTATGAGAGCTCTCATACATCTCTCATCACCCAACTCTTCTGAAGAAATCAGCCACATCTCCAAACCTGGGACCTGCATGACCTCCTTCAACACCCATGTGTTGGCCATCTGCAATTTTAGCTTCACTTCCCCTTTGCCAATTATTTGGCAAGGCTCACCAGCTCCTCTATCTGGGGCTGCATGGAAAGAGGCAACTGAATTTTTAAGACAAGATTCAACTTTATCCAAGAAACCTCCCAGAGCATCTTGTGCCACATAACCTGCAACATCTGCTTCTTCAGTTCCTCCTTGCTGATCTTCCACAAACCAACAATCTTCTTTTACCTGCTCTTTCTTTCCATCAGACCATAAGTAACCATCTGTGCTTTTCAACTTCTCCATCCTTAGCTTACTGTGATCTGTCGTTGCTCTACTCCCACTCAATCAAAAAACCCCTGAGAGTGACCTATAACCAAAACAAAAAACTTGCTTCCTGCAACCTTAGCTCTGATACCACTTGTTAGGCACCTAGAACAACAAACATGCTTTGATACCACTTGTTGGAAATAGGACCAACCCGGAAGTGCAAAATTGATTACCAAATTCAAGCAGCTTAATATGCAGAAATAACCAGAATCAATAAGTAACTAGAATCCAGAAATAACACAAGATATGAGAGACAATACACAACTTGTATTAATACTCATACAGAAAATAATACAATGAAGAAGATGCCACTTCTTCTCCACCACCTCTTCAGAGGTTTCCCACACCTCAAGTGAACAGTAATTCTCTCCTCAAAGCTCTCTCTACTAGGTCCCAACACCTAACTCACACACTGAGTTGGTGTTCACCTTACACCTGTGCTCCACGCACTCCACAAGTGCTCCACGCACTCCACAAGTACACACCTATACTCCAAGTAGATCTCTCCTGATACTGCTCCCTATTGTGTTGCTATCCTATCGATCTTCAAACTATAGATCAAGCTGGTTCTGCACACCTGTGAACCTTGACCTTGCACACACATACACCTGCATATCAATGATCTTACTTGCCATGTAGATCTCCTATAGAAGCCATGCTCACCTGATGACTAAGATCATACACTCCTAAAGAACCCTGCTGATTCTCCAATCTAGCACCCACCTTGGTACTGTGGCACTAGGAGGAACACACTATTGCTCTACCTCACACACCGAAGGAGCTTATAACTATGCTCTCTTACTCCCTAGCTGCACTTTTACAATACAACCATGAGTCTATTATATAGATCTCATCCAAACAATAATTAGACACCTAGTACAATAATTAGATCCATAGCTCTTAGTCTATAATTAGCACTAAGCATGCAAACACTTGGTTCGTCAACCAACTACCCGTAATTAACTCGTAGTCGAACCACACAGGCGACCGACGCTGGTTGCTTCCTGCATCCTTCCTGCTGATGTCGGTTGGCCTGACCGACACTAGTGTCTAAGGCACTCAACAACCCTTCTGCTCCCTCCTCCATGTCTGCATCAGTGAAGCTTTTAGCTCCACAACTTAACATCCTAGACATGATATTCAATGTAGGAGAAATAATAAATGAATCTAGGAGCATTAAAGAATCCATGAATAGGAAATACAAGGAACTTGTTGACTTGGTAGATCAATAGGTGTGTATAATGAACCCTATTGTGGATGTAGATCTTCTTGATGATCAACATGCTAAATCCATGAGCATCCTCTAGCAATGGTAATTAGAGGCCCCACTAGAAAATTAAGCAATATTCTATTTAGTAGAATTTTGTAACATTTTGAAATAGATTATTCCTTTGTAAAGGCATATACTAGTTTGTTATCATATTTGCCTCTAGGTCAGTATGATTATGAAAAGCAAGTGTATTTTAGAACTTGTAAGGATATATATCCTTATCTTTATACATCTATATTTTTCAACTAATTAGTATACTACCTAATATTTTTATAAAGGCATGTATCACCATTCGTAAAGGAAAGATATTTTAAATCAAATTTTGTACATGTGAAATAATTAATATAATCAAGGAATTCTACAAGTATTATCTATATTTTATGTGTCAATTACTAATATAGCTTTTTATCTCAATTGATAGTAGAAGTCTTAGATTTGAATGGTGTCTTTAAATCTTGACTTACATTTTTCTAATCACAGGGTTAATAATTTTTTCATATGCTATATTAGCTGGAGGATCTTATTTTTTACTTCATTTCATTTTTTTATGTATTCAGATGTGCTAATTTAATTTGATTATAGTATTAAATCCTTAAATTAGACCTGGTTCTAACTTTTGACTCTTTACATTATCCTTTAAAGCTTGCCTAGTATATAGTAAAATTTGAGCTTAGGCTATGTTGAATTATATATTGGTTGAATGCATACTCAGTTGTAATTAATGCTTTGTCATAATTTTTGAGACTAAAATTGACAATCACTCATTTCTTTTTTCTCTACCCTTCTCTTTGCTCTTATTTCACTAAGATCACTTTAGTTTTAGCTTTATTATAAATATCCACTTAGATTAATTTTTAGCTTAAATATAGAAATTAATTCACTAAGTATTAACATAGATTCCTAGTAATTCAAAAACAATGGACCAAGGTGGATCCCAACCACCAAATTATATAAATAATATGGAACAGTTTATATTGCTCTATTGTTATTTCACCACAGGTAACTATATTTCCAAAACCTACATCTCATGCCTTGAATTTTATAAATTCTAAAATGAGAAGTGTTATTTAACCACTAAGAGAACCTATGGTTCATTTAGAAGCATCAATAGGATGTCCTTGCATTATCCACTTAGAGGAACATTTTCTCTTTTCCCCTTGATTCACTTTAGAACTTTCCATCTAGTACATCAATGACTACTTTGGCTATGGCTCCACCAACCAATGAAGCATCTCTAGATTTTTTGAAACTTTATTTAGACAAGTAGGTGGAAGGGGCATCTATATTTTAGGAAGCCATTTCTTATATAAAATTGTATTTATAGAAGACGGTTGTGTAATTGTGTAATGTGTTTAGATTTGGATCATGGTAAGTTATTCCTTGCCAAATATAAAAACCCTAGTTATTCATATTCATAGTGGCTATGGGAAACATATTTTAGTGGGCTCACAGTGTTGAACTATTTTTAAATAACCCTTTATTAATGGGTATTGCCTAAATATCCAATACTTTGAAGAGGGATGTAGATGTATGTAGTTTTCCCCTATTTTGTTATCTTGTGTGTGCACAAGGGTATAATATGTGGTAAGTAAAACATTGATATAGATTCTAACTTGTAAAATAGAACTCATGTCATGATCCTTCAATACTTAAAATCTGTATATGTGTTTCTTAAGATTAATATGGACATAGAAGAGGATAAATAAGATTTTGCTCACTTGAATGTCTTTTAATCATTGAATTTTGATAATATGAGAGATTGTTAGGTCTTTTCTAGGTGAGGAATTAGTGAGGATCAATCCTATATTTATACTAATATATTTGGATAACATCTCACATAAAATCACTTAGGCCAACTATAGGTATACATTTAATTTGTAAATGAAATGACTTTATGGCACTAGATGCTTGTGTCAGGATAAGACACTTACGTTGACATAGGCATCTGACTAGGACACAAGTACTTGAGAAGTATGAAAGTAAGTACAAGTCTAGAACTTGTAGAGATGGAAGATAAGTAGGTTTAAAACATTTTGGGCAAGATAAAAGGCCTAGGTCATCAGAATGACATTATTCAAACTAAGAGATAAGAGATGAACATAGAGAGATAGTAGATGCAATATTTTAAGCAAAATGAAATGTTTAGAACTAGGAGGAACAACCTAGTTATGTATTTGATAGGTGTATATGACCAAGGTTCTATATAATTCATAAATAATGTCAAAATTTTCCCCCATTTAATATATTAATGAAATTTTTGGCTTAAAAGAGAAGTAATGTGTACTTACATGTGTATATCACACCTTACCTTTATGTGATCCCAACTTGAGTGCTTTGATGGTGACTGACATGTAACCAAAAGCATTTTAAAATATATAATTAGTGCATATAATCTGAATTTTAAAGCATTTGAAATTATTGAAACTGAAATAGTAAGGTTTAGGAGTACACCTATGTATCGATGCATCTACCTTGCCTCTATGAAATTTGATTTGAAAAGATGAAATATTTATAATTATGAAGCATAAGAGTTGAAACTAGGACAAATATAAAATTATAAATTGTATATATATAGAAATATTGAAGTAAAAATATTTCCCCCAACCTTGTATCTAAATGTGATTTTTCACTTGACAATTACGATTAGCTCAATCATGTAACCTAGTCATACTTATAACCTAGTGAGTGTAAGTGAACCAAGTCAACTCACACTGTAAATCTAGTGTGGTTGGATGATTTAATCAATTCCAACCTATAAACCTAGAAATATTGAGTGATTTAATCACCTCAACTATACCAAAAATTGAACCAAATACTATAGTAGATTAGCTCAATACAATCCTTAATAGTCCAATTTGGTGGGTGATGATAGCCAATAGAAGTGTTTAAAATCTTAAACTAATTTAATTTTTCAATATTAAGTGCTCATTACATAGCATATGCACCTAAAAAATGTTTCATTCTAAAATTGTGTATAATGATGGCATCAATGTATAGAACTCTACCAAAAATGTGTATCTCAATCATATAATTGTGAATTTGTCTAATTTGGAATTTGAAAAAGTTTGGTGGGCATGATTATCATAACATGACCCCACTATATATGGATACATATGAAAATTAATATAAGTGCCCATGTGGAGGAAATGCTTCCAAAACATTCCCCATTGTAATCTAGGTATATTGAATACCAAATAAGTGTGGAGAACATGTTTCTAAAATATGCCCCCATTGAATCTAAAACTTTGGAAAATGTGGAGAACATGTTTTCCAAAATTCCTCCATTGTAATCTAAATATGTGAATCAATGTGGAAGTCATGCCTTTATGGCATGCCCCCACTAATATGCCCCCCTCATTTTAAGGTGAGGGGAAGTATAAAATGGTAGTCATATTACATCAAAAGGATAAGATAACTATATAATGTATGCATGAATCATGTAGCATATGGAAGGAACTTGTATAAGTAGATATATCATTGAAGCATGTATAATGTGATAAAATAAAGTCCTAAGATACGTGATGTGAATCATGGAAACATATAGATGGTAATAATACAAGCTCAATAAGTAATCAATCACACACATAAGATCACTCAAAAGAAAATTAATAGGAAATGTTCAAAGGAGACCTCAAACAAGGGTCATATTCAAATGCCACACAATCGAAGGGACATGACTTAGTAAAATTTAAATAAAATAAATAATGACATACTCAAGCAATGAAAGTGAAATTACAAAGAATAAAATAAAGGCAGGGTGGCTACAAACAATATAACTTATTAAAATTTTCAAACAATCAAGACATTATCAAGGCAAGATAGTCAATAAAGTACATGAATAAAATCCTAAGTAACTAACATAAACATATCATATGAATCCATGGATTATATGTGCTAGAAAAACATTAAATTCATATTATAGACACCTCATTCTAACCACTTCTATGTCTAAACTACAATCGAGAGCAAAATTTCACAATCACATGCAATTTCGATTGAAAATCACAATTTAAACTAATTGACACACACAACTATAGTTTTAACCGAATATCACAATGATACATCCCTCACTGGGGCAATGGATCATATTACATCATTAATCTTATCTAATTCACCTTAAATCTAGTCATCCCTTTTCAAGTGTCTTTATAGGGAAATTGAGTGAATAATTGATCGACAAAGAAACATTGAAAACTTTACCTTTCTTCTAATTATTAATTAATCACCTTGATTAATCATACTAATCATTCCTCTAATAGGAAATTCCATGGATTTGAAATAAATTACTTTCCTTAAATCAATATTGAATTATTACCTCACATAAATGATGTCATAGGGGCAAATTAATGAATTGGAGTGGAGTGTGGGTAAGTTTGCTTATGACATGGGCACTTACACACAATCTTATACTCTTACACTCCTCTTATACACTCTTCCTCTCTTACACACTCTAAGAGGAATAATGACTACACTTTCTCTTCCAAATATCTTCTATACTCCAATAGTCCTTAAATGGCATATCTTACCCATTCTAAATGTGTAATAATGGATTTAAGGATTGATACTCAACCCTCCATCTTTAGATGAGATGAACGGTCCATATCAATTCAATAAATACATAAATATATCCCTCACACCTATCATTTCATCAATATTCTTAAATTAAATATACTCTATTGGATTATTACAAGTTTCATGAACACTCTTTCATGTCTTTCCAAAGCCAAGACCAAGTGTAGAGAAGGAGAGGTGCTTCCCATGCAAGAATTTAGGCATCAATAAATATTTATACATCTACAAGCTAGGCTCAACCTCTTTAGACCAATTTTCAAGCACATCTTCAAGGGAGGTATACATGTTGTTTTTATCTTCCAGTATTGAATTTCTTGCTTGATTATCACATAGTTCAACCTAGGGATTAGGCTTGAGAAGTTATGTATTTAAGTTTTTTTAGATTTGTTCACTTATAATTGACCAACATATCTTGGATTCTTGATTTTACATAATGGTATGCTCAATGGGATACAAAGGATTAGATTAACCCCATAAGATTTTATAGACCATTTAACTTATTCTAATAACTAGAATTAGCCTTCTAAACAATATTATTCTCACATTTTTCTTCTAAATTCTATTAAATTCCATTAAGAAATAAATAAATTTCTGACTACATAACAATGAATTTAGTAGAATCTTTGGTAAAATTATGACAAGAAATGATGAAATCATCAAAATAGCTAAATTTAAACCTTCATCAACAAAATCATTACTTTCAGTCATGAAATCATCATTATACATTTTATCTTCTAAGAGTCTTCTACAAATTTTTGAAATTAGACGAAATAGTAGTGAAATTGCTCAAGATATTAGTGAAATAATTTAGAAATTATGAAATTATCTTTATGCCTTTTACATTTTTTATGTTTCCCTATAGAATAGTAAAATTGTATCTTTCATTAGTGAAATTATAATACCTAATGGTGAAATCAATGTACTTTTTTAATTGATATTTTTATCTTTTTAGGTCAACATCAATGAAATCATTCAAACTTGAAGTGAAATCATCATTCTTAGTAGTGAAATCATTGACTTCATTGGTGAAATCATTTAAATAGTAGTGAAATCATGTTCTTACCAAAAATATTTAATGTATAGGTTACATTGGTGTAATTATAGGGATTAACAGTCAAATTAGCCTGCATAATCATGAAATCATTATGTTAGAAGGTAGAAACTTTAACACATCTATTTTTAAGCTCCTTATTGATTCAAAACCACTTTTATCAAAACTTCAATTATTAATGTTGTACAAACTTATTTAAAGAGTGGTATTTTGAGTAAAATTAATCAATTATACTTAACATTTTAATTTGGGCATTATTTTAATTCACATTTTAATTTGCTAACAAATTACTTATAGAGAGATGGGCATGCATCTTAAATGACAATTTTGACATTGTTGATTTGAAAATTAATCTCAACATTATTGATACTCATTTACACAACCCTCTTCTCTAAAAAAACCATGTCTATGTAATGGACTCCTAAAATGTAGATGCCCTTTCCACCTGCTTGGTTAAAGAAAGTTACAAAAAACATAGAGATGCCTCAGTGGTTGGTGGAGACGTAGCCAAAGTAGTCATTGTTGAGGATATTAGTGAAATCACTTAGAAATTATGTATCTATATGCCTTTTCTATTTTCTATGTTTTCCTATAGAATAGTAAAATTATAACTTTCATTAGTCAAATTGTAATACCTAATGGTGAAATCAATCTACTTATTTTATGTCTGCTTTTGTCTATAAAGGTCAACATCGATGAATTCATTAAAAATAGAAGTGAAATCATCATTTTTAGTAGTGAAATCATTTAGATAGTAGTGAAAACATGTTCTCACCAATTTGTTTTTAGTTTATAGATTACAGTGGTGAAATTATAGGGATTAATAGTGAAATTAACTTGCATAATCATGAAATCATTGTGTTAGAAGGCCCAAACTTAAAAAAATCTATTTTCAATCTCCTTATTGATTCAAAACAACTTTTTATCAAACTTCAAATGATTTATGTGTTATGACCTTAGCTAAAGAGTGATATTTTGAGTAAAATTAATCAATTTTACTTCACATTTCAATTTGGGCATTCAAAATGAAGTCACTTGAATTTGGGCATAATAAAACTTGTTTAATTTGAAAGTTATTTACTTTCTTGCAATTTTTTTTCTTGATTATCTTATGAAATTTTTTTGCACATATGATCTCCCCTTTTT
Source organism: Torreya grandis (assembly GCA_037957365.1). Classification (NCBI taxonomy): domain Eukaryota; kingdom Viridiplantae; phylum Streptophyta; class Pinopsida; order Cupressales; family Taxaceae; genus Torreya; species Torreya grandis. The sequence continues at coordinate 111,118 of JARHVA010007939.1, read as the reverse complement.
GGGTGACTCAAAAATGCAAAATTTCCTATTTGCCTTTTACCCTATTTTTCATTTAACTTTATCAGGTGGATTTCCTCACCTTCTCACAAGTCTTTAGGGGTGCATTGACCTAGGAAGTGACATCATATCATCATAACAACCCCTAATTATCTTATAAGGTATACAAATTAAGTAACATTACCATCAAGAAGACCTAGATTTATGCTTGCACAAAGCCATGTGAGGAAAGTAACCCTAGGGAATTCATTCTAATATCGTAGGTCAATGTGTGGTACCCTTAAAAGGAGAAATATTGAAAATTATATTGAACTTATTAATTGATAATTTTTTCCCACGTACTGTAAATTTTATAGGGACTATATAGATAGCCCAAGTAAAAAATAAGTAAACCTCAAATCTAGTAGCACTTCATTGAGACCCTTATGGTTGAAATGGTTACAAAGGGACAAGACCCTATCATCAATGGTCCAATATTATATTTCTTCTTAGATGCCTCTTTTTCCATAGATCATTCATTGATATATGGGTGTAAAGGTTATTAACCCTTGAAGATCACCTTAATCCTACGAATCTTGAGAAAGAAGGGGGGATTAAAAACTTACCAATAATTTCATTAATTTATTTAATGAATATTTAAATTTTATCATCCTCTCTCAAGTAAGTGTTTCAAAAGGTTCAATGGATGTGATGAAAACCCATGTTAGTTATTAAATTACATTGTAATGCTTGTGTGTTGTTGCTTAATTTTTATGTCAAAACCTTGTTTACACTCAAGACCAAATCAAACCAACCAAGTCCAAGTCTAAAAACATTATTATACACACACAATGAGGCATTACTCTTCCCAAATTTCAAGTCAAACAAAAGTGACATGTTGAAACTTAGTCCCAATACCTATTTTACTTATCTAAACCATGCCTTTAGGCTACCTTATTTAAACCAAGAGTCTTGTCCTAATCCAAATTTCCATTTCAAACCAATTCAACTTTATTTTAAAAATTTAAACCAAATTCCAAAATTCTTGTCCATGATGTGCCATTATTCTTCATTTGATTTCAAATCAAGTCCCAATTATAAATCAACCTTATTTTAAGGTCAAACCAAGCTTAATTCCAAAGTCTAATTTCAAACATCATGATCAATTCCTAATTCTAGTAAAATTATTCTAGGACTAATTCCTTTTAGAATTCAAGAGTTTAAAGTTAAAATATAAATTTACCATTTTCAACCAAGACCATTATTGTGCCAACCTTTACACATTTTAAATTTCATAAGTGCTTCAAACAATTATCCTTTATTGATTCAAAAATTAAAGTTTTAAATATTAAAACCTTTTAATATAAGACATAATTTAAACATTTATGAAGGTCTAAAACATTGAACATTTATACTTGAATCCGTTGCACCCAAAACTTATGGATTTACCCTTTGAAAAACACCTTTGAAGTAGTAATTCTGATAAAGGAGTTTGAGAGTATAGTAGTTGGTGAATGTTGCTATATTTTTTAGTAGGTAAAGCAACTTGAGTAGTATCCATATTTATAGTGATGTCTACATGTAAATATACAAGTTTATCAGCATGGTATTATGATTGCACCCCTATAAAGGTGTTTCATAGCATTTGGTTTTACCAAGTTTGAAACTACTGCATGAAGAATAGCATGCAATTATATGTCCAAATTGGTGGAAGTGGAATATTGATCCTTAAAATTAGCCTAAGAAGAAGTAGTAGTAGTAAAGTTAGGTTGAGCTCCATTCCATATCATATCCAATTATTATTTTTGATCGAGCATCTTCTAAGCCAATTATGTGGGTTGGCCTAACAAAACTACAATATCCAACTGATATGCCTCAAGGTGTTTACACATGACTCTAGTTTATAATTTAATGGCATGGTGGCCAAATGTTAAAAATTTTGCTAATTTTGGATGAGTTGCACAAACAACACCGATTATTTCTTATAAGCTGAAAGAATGCTATTGCTAACAAATTTATTGTAGAGAGATAGGCATGCATCTTCAATGAGAGTGTTGAATTTTTTTATTTGAAAATGAAGCTCAAAATTTTTGATACCCAATTACCTATGTCCAAGTCAAATAGAAGAATCACCACAATTGTTTGAGGTAGATGTAAGTGTCTAAGTCTATAAAAGTTAAATTTTTATAACTTGACAATTGATCTAGAATCCAGATCCAAATTATTTCCTATTTGTTCTAAATCTAGATCTATGTTAGCATAAGAACCAGCTACGTATCTTATTTTCATTATCATTGTAATATATAACATAGTTGTAATTTTTAGTCTAAGTATATATTATAATAATAAATTTTAGCACATGATTTATCAAAAAAAATATATTAATTAGCATTTTATAGATCTATTTATCACTTTTATGCTAATTCATTTATATATTCTTAACCTAAACCCCATAGGATCCTTATCTAAAACTTAGCGTTAAATAGTTTCCAATAAGGTGTATCTATTCATTGTTATTATATCTATAAGTTTCTTATCTTTACTTGATTTTCATCTTAAGTAAATCTATTTTTATACATGTTTCATTACATGTTAAAATGACACACAGCTTAGAATTGTGGCCTACATTCAAGACTAGACTTCTAAGTAAATTCAGCTATGAACTTTTCCTCTTACTCTAGTAATTTCACTTTTCTACATTACTATAATAAAAGGGGGGAAATGTAAACACATAAACTAACATTTAAGATAAAATAGTGTTATTATGACCACTCTTTTGATACACTTAGGTTATGTCTTATCTTAGGGCCTTTTGACCATTTTACTACACTTTTTGTGTTATGTCACATTCTTACAAGCAACCCAAATGACTTATGAATGTCCCTATTTCTCATGAAAATTAGTCTAGGATAACACTAAAATTGTTCAAGGTATCTAGAGTAGTTGGTTGTGCCCCTCAGATAATAACACCTTAATTAGATAGTAGTACACTGTTCTCTTGTTTGAATCCACTATTATTTTCTTCCCATAAAATAATGACTAATTTTCAAAATTCAAAGTTATGAAAGGGTTGATCCATAATTTTGGTAATCCCCATCTATATTAATTCCAAAAAAACCACTATAATGCAATATTTCAAATCATTTTACACACAAGAGGATTACACACTAAAAAACTTTAAAATTCCGATTATACATTAAGAAAAGATCCCTATTTATATACTTTTTTATTACACAAAACACTAACATCTCTGAGCTAAATTATGAATATACTAGTCATGGTTAATACACTTAATCACACTAGGATTGTACCAACATCTATCATTTTGCACCAGCCTTTCACACACACCACCATAGCATGGGCTAACTACATGGAGTTTGATCCCTATTTGAAGTTTGGAGTATTGGTATGTAGGTATCTCTCAACATATGGGGTGTTTATGTCAATAAAAACATCAACTACTAACCCATTTTTACTACATGATTGCATTTATTTCATGAAATATTGAGCTAGGTTTTAAAATGAATGAGAAGACATATAGTGGTTTTTGCATCAAATTGAAGTCCCTAGCACATTCCATAGAGTAAAATTGAAAAGGTAAAGGTTACCTATAAATATAAATTCTCTGTTATCTATCAAACACCAATTATCTACATGGATAACATCACATTATTCTATTATCTAATTACATTGTTCTTATCTATAAGCCCATTATGTATGTTTATTCCTACATACATCTCACATTACTATTTTTCTCAACTTATATATGATGATTCCATGTTACTCATGCTATAACTATTACTAATATTTACATCTTTTTCATAACATATTTCACATAGCTTTTTATTTTAAGGTAATTTATTCTCTAGACTCAATAATTCACCTAAAAAAAGGGGACATACATAGTGGTTTGTATTAGAGACTAAGCCCCTATAGTATAATCCATAGGCATAGTTTTACAGACCTCACACAAGATCAAAATACACATCTGTATATCACTCAAAGAGATAGTTTAGATATGATCCCTCTATTTGGATAGGTGTCTACCCCATTATTATCAAAACATGGCGTTATTGTCTTAATACCTAGAAATAGTCACTTTCATAATTTATCAAAGTCTTAGAAAATCAAAATTAGTTTGAAATAAGTTTTACATTCTCATTTTCAAAAAATACTCAAGTTTGTCTCATATTTGATCAGTTTAGGGTCATCATGAAAAGTATGTGTTTTAGTTTTGCACACATGTTTTGATCATAATCTCAATTTTTATTGCTTAGTTTTGTAATCTAAATACATCCATATATCATATTAGGGGCATGTGAATGTCATATGACTTTGTCCTTACTTAATTTTCACTAGTTTCATAAAGAAAAGGGAAATGTGTATCACTCTCTATGTTTTATACACTAGAACAAGATTATACTATTATTTTATACCATTTTTTCATTATTTTTTTGCCATTTTTACACTAGAAATGATCCTTATTCTATCTATAGTGGTTGGTTCACCTTTTTTCACTGGAACAATATATTAGAATTTATATAAGGAATCAAAACTACTTTACTACTATGGACTTATGAAATTATGGAGTCAAACAAACCTTGAGTACTTAAGCACACTATTTTAATATACTATGATTAAGACATGCATAGTCCAATCTGATATTTTTAATGTAAATGAAATATCCAAGGGTCCAACCCTCTTTGGTCACTGATTTTGCACCAAAAAACACAATGGTTCATGTATCGAATCAGGTGTATCTATTGCTTATTATTAGATCTATAATTTTATTATATTTACTTCTTGATTTTAATCTTAAGTAAATACTAATTTTATACATGTTTCATTATATGTTAGCATGAATCATAGTTCAGTGTGTGTCTTACATTTAAGACTACACTTCATAGGTAATTTTAGGTATGCACTTTTCCTATTACTCTAGTACTTTCACTTTTTTACATTACTATAATAAAAAGGGGGAAAGTAATCACATAATTAGCATTTAAGCTAAAAAAAATGTTATTTTGATCATTCTTTTGACACACTTATCTTATGACTATCTTAGGGAATTTTGATCATTTTCATTCACTTTATAAGTTATGACCCATTCTTATAAGGAAACCCAATGAATTAATAATATCCCTATTTCTTATGAAAACCATTCTAGGACAAAACTCAAATTATTTAGGGTACCTAGATCATTTGTTTATGCCCCTTGGATAACACACCCTAATTGGACAACACACTACTATCTTATCTGAATTCACTATTGTTGTCTTCCTAAAAAATAACATATAATTTCCAAAATTCAAATTTATGAAAGGGTTGACCCATAATTTTGGTAATCCCCATAGAAATTAATTTCAATAAAACCACTTTAAAGAAACATTTCAAACCAATTTTCACACAAGAAGATTACACACTAAAAATCAATAAAACTAATTATACACTAAACGTAAGTTCCATATTTCTATGAGTTATGATTACACAGAATATTAATATCCCTGAGGTAAAGAATGAATATACTTCCAAGGTGAAAATTCATAGTTGATGCACTTAATTAGACCAGGATTGTACCAAAATCTATCATTTTGTACTAGTCTATCACATACACCACCATAGCATGGAAAAACTACATGGAATTTGATCCCCTTTGGAGTATTGGTATATAGGTAGTGCTCAACACGACAGGTATTGAGGTTAAAAAAATTAAATTGTTAACCCCTTTTTACCTCATTATTCAATTTATATGTGTGATCTATTGAGTTAGATTTTAAAGTTTATGAAAAGATATATAGTGGTTTTCACATCTAATCAAAAGCTCTAACTCAATCTAGAGAGTAAATATGCAACAATAAATGTAACCCAAAAATATCAAATATATGTTATCTATCAGACACCAATGATCTACATAGATAACATCTCATTTTTTTATTGTCTAATTACATCACTCCTAGCTATAAGCCCCAAAAAACTAATGTTCTAGGTCCACATTCAATCAACCTAGTCACCCTATGAGATTTAGTTTTAGAAATAGTCTGAATCTCAGTTTTATAGCTATGTTTGTGTTCTTTTTTACTTTCCATATTTGGTATATTAATGATTTTGTAAGTTCTAAATCATCTTGTGTCATTTAATGTATATCTATAGTGAGATAATTTTGCATAATAGTTTGTCATATTTAGGTAATTAATTTCATAGCTTGCTAAAATATGATAAAACACATGTAAACATTTTTTCCTTTTACAAAAATTGTTAGTTTTATTTTCTTATAATTCTCATTTAATGTTATATTATTCTATTTATTTATACATGAGATTATTCATATTGTTTGGTTTCTATTATTCATGCCTATCAAAATTTTATTACACCTTTAGTGTCTAAGTAACTAGAAATTGAATGAAATAGGTGTAATGTAAATACCAATAGAGTGAAATAGCTGTCTTTCTAATTTTTTGAAATAGAAAGGATATGAAATAATTTTTACGGTAATTTATTGAAGTGAAATTATATACAACATAATGAATAAACTACATCTAATGTATCCAAATATTTTTGAAACATAATAAACCAATGTTTCATTTTAAATAACTTGAAAAGGAAACACAAACTATAATTAAAAGAGACATTTGCAAAAAATCAGTCTCAAATCACATGACCAAATTGAATAGAATACATGGTAAACATATTTCATACATCACAAAAAGGCTTCTTGTTCAAGATTAAAAAATAAAATAAAACCATATTAAAAAATAAACAAATTTTTAAAAATTTAATGAAGCATAATAAAATTATGTAAAATATTTCTTGTATGTATTCCAAATTTGTCAGTTATCCCAAAAATATTTTTTACATTAAAAATACTCTATTTATTGTATTTATAATAAAAATAATATATTTAAGTTAGAATGTAAAATTGTATTTTTTATTGTTTTTTATTAGATAAATAAAATATAAGCTTAGAAATTAATATTTGTAAGTTTTTTATTTAGAATAAGAAATTTCAAATTCAAAAATATAGAAAAATTTGTATAAGTATTTGCTATTTGATACTCTTGGTACCTTTAAGGCTTTCCTTTCTCTATCATTTTCCCCCTACTTCGTAGTTCATAGGAAAGTGATCTGAATGTCTTGTACAATAAGTTTTATAAAACAAAATAAAACATTATAAATAATATTTTAAGATTTTGATTATATCAATTAAAATGAATAACTTGGGGACATAATAAAATTTTGGGTGACATTTTAGTTACATTCCATATAATGTACTTGAATATTTAAAAACATTATTATGTTCCAAAGTACATGATAAATATAAGGAAATAATAGAAAAGAAAGCATTATCTAAAAAGAAATAAACTATTGAAAAATGATAAAACATTTTTTAACCCATATATATTTAGTAAAAACTTATTCTTTGCAAACCATGTAAAATAACAATTTAAAAAAAAACTTAAAAAAACATACCAATATTTAAAATTTTGATAAAACACGCCTTATTTTGTATGTAAATCTTTTCAATTGTATCAACAACATTCACTAGGTAAGAAAACCTATAAGTAACAAGGATCCATACCTTGTGAAGTGTGCTATTAAACACTTTATCCTATATTCATTTTGTAGCTAAATTAAATAAATTGTTAAAACTATGAAGCATTAGTTTAGTTTAATGACATATCAACAAAACCTATGCATTATTACATACACATTAAAATATAGATAAAATTACTTAAGAAATACATATATGTAAAATAAATTTTACATTATGAAAAAATGTACCCATGTCATTGATTCAATTTATTTCTCTCATAAATTATGATTTCACATATGTTATTTTTTTATGTGATTTTTAAAAATTAGTTCTATCATTTAATTAAGTTAATAACATAATAAATACATGTGTACACAAGTGTGATTGTATAAAACTCAAGAAATACTAAGAATATCTTCAAGATACATAAACAACTTTCTATGGATGAACAATTAATCTATGATGGCTACCTTTTAACAAAACTGTAAAGTATTCCATCAAAATAATTAAATTAATCATTTAAGATAACCTAAAATGTAAATTACGTATAAATTCTAGGATGATTTAGGTAGGTGCATGCATATCACCATAATTATTATTTCAAAATTTTAAAACTAGTACGATTAATAACATATTAAAATAAATGATATCAATGTCAGTAAAAATTTGAGGAAAAAATAATTATTGTAGAATAGATTGGGAAAGCATCAAGAGCATGAATATTCAGTCATATACAAATTCTAACTTGTAATATGGATAATCAATAGTGATTCAAAATTTAAAAAATCATTATCCATAAGACCTATAAAAAACATTATGGAACAAATAAATGTAATTTTTTAAAAATGACATTAGTGTTGAAAACAAGATTGAGACAAACAAAACATGCTCACTGTATACACATAATATTTTTAAACTTTATCATTTAATAACACTTTATATCTTGTAGGAACCTATTGAGTTTCAATCTCTCTAAGTGTACTACTCAAAGGGTGCATTAAAAAAGAGGTGGGTAGACCTTTGGTTCTTCACAAGATTGTTGGTGCCTATACCATTACCTAAAACCACTACAAGTCAATTTTATCCACCTCCCCAGGTAATTAAAACCCATTTATCCACTTATATAATAAATTACCCTTTGAAAATAACCCATTACTAGGAAATCACCCTTTTTACTCATTTTACTACTAAGTCAGCAAGGTTGATCTTGTTAGGAATTCAATAAATGCTATGTAACTAAGTCAGCCTAGTCAACTTAGTTGAAAATCTAATGGCTAGGTTTCCTACCTAAAAAAATTGAGTTGGTTGATCATGTTGATTAAATATATATAAGAATTGGGGTCAATATTTATCTATAAATACTACCTTCACTTCAATGTAATAAAAAATAATATTCATTTTGCATTGTCACATCTCATAATTTTGAAAATTCTACACTTAAGGAGTCATTGCTTATGGTTTTTCTTGAAAGAAAATGAGCTTGTCTTAGATGAAAAGTAGGATCCTTTTAGCTACATAAACCTCTTTCAAATCACCATTATGCAAGGGAGAGATTGAGTCATAACATGTTAATCCAAAGATAAGTAGTTCTAAATTTTACTTTTTCATTTAGTAGATAGATATTTCACAAATTAATAGTTTGAATTTTTTACTCCTTGGTTTACCTCTACATTGAATTGAGTATATTTTTATTTTATTGTTATTATTATTTGTTGTTAGTTATCCCCATTTGTGACACAAACTTTAGTGATCACTAGTTTATATTTATTCTATGTATTATAGGCCTAGTTAGGTTTATTGTGGGGTGCTACTTGAGTAGAGGATTTTGAACCCTCTTTAGTGGTGTTGTGTGATAAGAGATATCTTAGGTAGGTTTAATGGATCCAAATTAGTGCCACAAAATAATTATCTATGTAATGAGTTTTCAGTAAGAATACCTTGTCTAAGCTTGGAATTCACTATGTAGGACAAGTTGTAGATCTATCCTAATTCATTTTATACATTTTGATGAACCTAACATGAATCTAATCCTTATATTTTTTATTTTTTAGTTTCAATCAACTAGATCGAGCTGGTCAATCAAGTTTCATGTTTCAATACATGTTTCTTTTTTAGATAACTAGATTGAGTTGGTTGATTTGGTCTTTTTTATATCTACAGGTCTAGAGTTTTCATCTAACTAGATAAAGTTAGTCAATTTAGTCATGTTCTTTGTTTGTTGGTACAAGGTTTTTTAATCAACTAGGTCACACTAGTTAACCTGGTTTTATTTTATCTTTATGGGTTCTAGTTTTGGCCTACTAGATCAAACCAATTGATGTAATTATTAAATCAGTATTTTATATTTTAATATATAGCTATCAAAATTGATCTACTTGATTATGCTATTTATAATTTTTACTTCCAACTAATTAAATTGAACTTGTCGATCTAGTCATTTTTTGTTTTATGAATTTTATTTACTATCAAATAAATTGATTTGATCAATCTTGTTTAATATTCATATGTTTAGTCTTAGTAAATTACATTGATCTACTCAATTTTGTTTATTAACTATGTTTTCACTTTTTTACCTTTATAGAATCAAAATCTTGCTTGCATGACCTAGTTAACAATAATTCAACAATACAAGTAAATCAACTTGGTCAATCTTGTTATATCTTCCAAGTTTATTCTTAATAGATTAACATTTTCATATTGTCAATTTACAATTTGTTATGATCATGATGTGCAGATTTAACTAATGCATTGATGTTTTAGAGTAATGGTTCATTACACAATTCATGTTTTTCATTGAAATTTTTTCCTTACTACTTTACTCAATTATCAATGCCATAAAACTATACACACATAATAAACTAAATCAGTCTAATTTTGTGTCTGTGTTTTCTGACACCAAACTAAATTGACTAGCTTGATTTAGTTTGCTTGGGTTAGATTTTATAATAGACTGTATTGACCATCTCAATCCTTTTTTGTATTGTTTGCTCAATTAAATTGACCTATTTGATCTTCTTATGTATATTTTATATTATAAACAAAGACAATTTATTCTCTATTTTTATAACAATTATTGACCATTTTGACCACAATTTAAAATGGGTTAACCCCCTATAGTCAAAATTTGATATAGGGGCATAATATAATGGCATAGGGCATGTCATAGTTAATTATATGTGATTTAATGTGTCACTAGCCTTGGTCATGGTCACATTTAGTCTTTATGTCATTTGATGTCATCTAAGGGAAATTTTAGAGAATTAAATGCAAGTGATATAGTTTTCCAAGAAGGACAAGTGTTTTAAACTCCTCCATAATATCTAATATGTTAGTCCCTATTATACATGTTAGTTTCTAACTAAAAACTTGTAGGTGATAATTGAAAATCAAGAAAGTAAGTGGAAAAGGAGTTTCAAAGGTTGTACAACCTATGAGAGAGAGTGGCACATGAGATAAACCTGTTGGATGGATATTAAAATTGGCTAAAACCATTCTTCTCTTCCATCTCTCCACTATACACATGAAACTAGTCAATAGGTTTTTGGATAGTATGGCCAGTAGGAGAAGTTGTAGGTCAAATGAATTTATGGGGTGATATTACACTTTTTAAGATTTAATTTAATGTTTATATTTCAAGTAATGATGTCTTATACTTTATGAATTATCTTTAATAAGTTAATTGTGTTTTTCTACCTATTATTTCCCACACCCTGCATGTTTTGATCTTATTTGGGTAAGTATGTATAACTCAATTATTAAATTTGATTCTATAGGATGTTTTATCTCTCCTATAATGTTTCCCATGAGTGGTTATACGTTTTAAAATGATTTCATGGATCAAATAACTAAAATTGTAGGAGGGTGTCACCATGTGAGGTTACAATCAAGTTTCACTACTTGTAAAAGGTTTGGTTATCTACAAGGGTTTCAAATTAGTGTGATATAATTTGATTAATTTATTTAATGTCATTAAAACTTCTTTACTTCCAATACTATCCTCCAAGATCAATATCATGAAGAACATAGTCACATGGAGTACATAGTCAGCCTTCTGCTTGTTTCTAACTACAGTCATGGTATAAAGAGTCCAAAATGTGTTATATATATCCTTAAAATAGGATAAATCAAGATAATCCACTCTAGTTGACATAATAATAAATATGATAATTAATAACTCTACATACATAGACATACTCCATTAATATGTACCTACAAGTACCATGGAGAGAATGTCACTTTAGAACAAGGATAATTGATCTTGTTTAAATTATTTTAATGTTTTTAAATTTATTTTAAGATGTTAAGAGAATATAATACTTGTTTAATACTCATATACCATGTAGATTCCTCATATTTCCATTGGCTACCTTGTCTGTAACTTCCATCAACACCTACATGAGGCTAAGGACAATGAAATGGGAGTTTTGAAGTTTGAAAGTCATTCAAGTTGTAATAATCCATTTGAGAAACTTGTAGAGGTATATAACTTATTATAATAAGCACACATCATGAGTATTATTCATATCTATGCCCACTACCTTACAACCTATAAATGTACACCTATAGGTGGCTTACACAGGGGTCTACAAGTGTGATATAGAGGTGTATCACATGTTTTAAGACCCTCATTAGGGTTGTATAGGTTAGATATACCATGGTAGTAATAATAAAAGCATTGGAATAGTTAGGAGGATCAAGAACCATGTTTAAGGATGAAGGGTCTGAGTTCAGGGATAAAATACCTAAAAGTCTCAAAATAGAGCCTTAGGCCCTTTTGTTGATGCCAAATAATAATCTCACATAGATTTTTGACCAAACCAAATGTATATATATTGTAGAATCCACATATGGGAAAATCCATGAAAAAATTAATGGGTATGTGACTATAAGAACATGGAGTTTGGATACCTCAATAAAATGAATTTGGTCATTGGAGTTATGCAATGATGTCTACATGATTTGAGTTCCAAATGACCTTCACACATAAGGTTGTAGAATAGAGACATACATTCATGGTTAAGTGATCATATTGTGTTTATAAACACACAAATGCTTCAAATAACATTAATGAAGGATTGAATATTATGTTTTTAATCCTAACAACACCTACAAGTGTTCTTTACCTAAAATAATTGACCTACAGTTGACTATGGAATCCTACAAATTCATGGTATGAGCTCAAGCATAGAAACCTAAAAACATAAAGACACATAAAAGTTACAAATTTTTCCAAAGGGATATAAGTATGTATTGGCTAGGTCCCAATAAATTGAAAGATCATATATAGACTTCTTTTTCCTCAACATAATCAAATGTAGGTGACAGTGAGCAAGAATTTGGTGTTATGGGTATTGATACAACATGGGAATGATGTAGATAGATCCAAAGGGGTAAAAAATAACCTTGGGGGCCCCAATAAATTAATTAGGAATTTTTTACAAGGATCAACCATGAATATGCACCTAAAGGTGCCTCTTCTAAGTAAGAAACATAGTTAGCCTATCAGTGAGAAACATAGTTAGCCTATTCGTCAAGCCTAGTGGAGCAAGGATATGGATTGAGGCTAAAAGCATTGGTGATAAAAAGTTATAATAATTGTAAAAAAAAAATTGTGATGGTTATCATGTAATGACACTCTCATATTAGTGAAAATAGGACATGAAGAGTTCCCACAATGCAACCCATAGTCTATAATCAGGACCCTACACACAGTGACATTCCTTACATGTCTGTCTTGAGATTTTGAACATATAATGGTGTTAAAGGCATGGTCATACCTTGGTAATTTTTTAATAGCATCCCAATAACCTGATATAACCTCTCATATAATCCTTTTCCTAGGAAAATAGGGGAAGTACCCTCTATTTTGTCTTAAACATAGGTTACTCCCCTATATTGTAAAACTAGAGGCTTTGAAGAAAGGGGATAAAAATATGAGATAGGGATTGGTGAGACATTTAAAATATGTGTGGATATTTATTTCACATATATAAAAACATGATAAACCATTCACAAGTGGCCAAAACATGCCAAAATGGTATAAACCTATAAGGAAGTAGATACACCTACATGGTCTATATTAAGCCTATTGCCCATTTGAGGGTCCACTATCACTTTTGACACTAGGTAAGCATCCAAATTAATTTTAACATGTTTTCATGGATTTATAACTTTTGTTAAATATTCTACCTTGTAGAAGAATCCACAAAGAAGCCACTTTTAGCTTAGGACCAACTCAAGCCTATATAGAATGAGGAATAAAGCTTGAGAGGCTAATTTGAAATGCTCACATATACTTGGAGGTTGTGCATGGGAATATGAGGTGTTTGGAAAATTAAATAGGATATTTAATGATGTATTTGTGGAATTTGTGTACAAATACAATGTTAGATATTTATGAACAAGATTAAGGGTGAAAATGGCCTAACACCCTCCAAAACCTTGGTTCATGACCTGATGGAGAAAATGAATAAATAAAGGCATATATATGGGGAGAAAATTGATTTTGAGATGATTTTAGGTTGTATGTGACTCTATAGGGATCCTACCCATAAACTTGAGTGTTTCCCTACTTGTACGGACAAGGATGAAATTAGATTTATTTGATTATTTTTTTGTGTTTTGTAATTTATAAATAGATTAAAAGGATGAAATAAAAATTGGGATAAATATTTGGATTATTTATAACCCATCATATCCATTTTTTTCATCATAATATCTCTTAATTACTTTTTCAAGTGCCTTCACTTCAACTAGTCAAAACTGCCATAGTGAACAAGCTAGTGAGAGAGTGAAAACTTCAAGTAGAAGGCCTTTTAAGGCCAACCTAATGAATACAAGTATATGGGAGGTTTTTAAATGTTTAATTAACTCATATTTATGTATTTTCATGTAAAAAATAAGTCAAACTTTGTGCCAAGTGTGCAAGGTGAGTGAAAGAGGAGTTATTTGGACTACAGGGAGTAATAACTCATATGCAGAAGAATCATGATGATTAGGAATGAAACAAATGCATGGTGGATAATTTTTAAAACCCATACCCATAATTTAAATCATAAAATATATCCCTAGTCAATTTTTTGACATTATAAAAGGGCCAAATGATGAAGGCAATGTTTTGAGTAAGTAAAAGGAGTCCACCACATTTCAAGAGTTTCATGACTTTGAAGGATATATGTCCTATGATAACAAGTACTATTTGTATTATAGTTCATCATACTAAATTTTTAAATATTCATCTCATCTTGACACAAGTCTTAGTGACTCTTGGACTTTAGTCTCTTCTATCTGTCAAATTCTATAAGTAGCAACCATTTTGTCTCTTGTAAAAAAAATACCACATCATGTATGGTAAAGCCCTGCTAGAATGACATTGTTTTTAAATTTAAAAAATTAATGTAAGTCTAGTTTTGAGTTCATGAAAATTTTTATAAGTGTGTAAAGTGATGTATGGAGGAGTTAGTGATAATATTCTATCCTTGCTTACATTATCCTTTCATGTCTATATAAGAGTTCATATTATAACAGGTCATATAGAGTGTAGTCAAGTGTGTTAGGTTACTTTAAAGTGTATAATAATTATTAGAGTGTGAATTATTCCATATGGTTCACTTACCTTATTTTTATCATTCACATCACCTCTATGTTGAAACACTTATGCTAGAACCTTTTAGGACTTAGAAGCTAGTTTGTATGCCTTGTTTCTTAGTGAGAAAAGTATAATAGTCATGTGGAAATAATCTTGGTATATCACCCCCTTAAATTAGTTTCAATTCATGAAATTTATAACTCTTTTACCAAAATAAACTAGTTATTCAGGTGATAAGCATTTTGAGATATATTTAGAGAGCTAGCCCTTAAACTTAGAGGTCTACTCCTACTTATAACTAAATCCACATACCTAGAAGTATCCCATGTTGCCAAAATATAGAAGAGGCTTGAACACCCTCTTATAGGGTGTAATATTTGGTGACAATAGTAATTAAAATCACTTTTAATTTTGAAATAAAGAGTTATTTATTTATTTATTTACTTTTAGAAATTGCAAATTGATTTTCAACAAATTGACTTTTTGCCTTTATTTTCATTTCATCTAGTTTTCTATATAAAATATGTATAATTAGTTTTAAAACTAATTATATATTGTCATGAAAGGATATTCAATATTATATTTATGGTCTTTGTCTATCATTTATAGATATCATGTTGTGAGGGGTTTATCCCAATACTCATAGCCATACTACAAAGCTAAACATGGTCTTTAGTTTCCATGTACCTCATAGTATTTTATAAATTCCTAGGAGTTCCCTTTCTATTAAACCGTAGGAATCCAAACATACATTTCATTTTATAATCCATCATTTAGTATTTATCACTAAGAAGTTACTTCCAAATTACCCTCGAAATTGGGTTTAATGTGATACGGGAATGGTACTTCCTCCATAGTTGGTACTCTAAAACATTAGGTCATCACTATCCAATGGACAAGATAGTATCTTTCTAAGCCTACATTGTCAAACAAAAGATTTATCAATACTTCCTAATCTTATTTTCATATAATTATTTAACATTAGTAGTAACAAAAATTTAAATTTCTACTTATTGTTTGTTATTATCTATTGTATTATAGTCTGTATCATCTAGAATTGATACAGGTTCTATGTTGTGTGTTTCAACTAGATTAACAAGCTCAATCTAGTTGTTTATTTGTGAATATACTATATCAACCAACATGATTTAGTATTATATTATGTGCTTACATTTATTTTGTTGTTTTAAACTTAGTCAATTATTAGATCATTATTTTTCTTATTCAAAATCTAACTAGATCAACCTACTTGATTGCATAGTTCTTATCCAACTTAGTTCATTATTTTATCATTGATTTTTTTACCAAAATAAAACTAGATTAACCTAATCAATTACATATCTTAAAACTAACTTAATTGATTATTAGAATAATTGTATTTCATGTCTAGAATATAACTATATTGACTTGCTCAATTGCTTAATTCTTGGTCAAATTTGTCCATTATTAAATCATTGCTTTTCATGTCTATAATCCAAGTAGAGAAATTTTATCAATTATGTATATCTAGATAACTTTGTAAAAACCTCATTTTTTAAATTATTTGGATGATATAGTCCCATTGGTGGCCAATCTAGTTTTATTTGTAAGTATCTCTCTCAAAAATATGCACTTGCCTATTTTTATTTCCATAGTCATTAGTATCATGAAATTTCATATATAAATATTTATTGACAATATTAACCTATTAATCATATACATGGATTTTTATTTCTTACCTACCTTAGCCACCTAAGATGATAATCCCTCATGGTGCACATATCCTCAACGTTCACCTAAATCCATTGATTGCAATATGGTGAAAATTACCCCAAATTATGATTTAGATGGATCTAACCCTTTTTACATTTCCTATAAGAACACCACCTATAATTCGAATCATATCATATCCAAACTTCCTTATTGTATCATTATATTAATATATGTTAATATAATAAATAATCCTATAGGTAACATTCATATCCCTAATATTTGGAATGATCCTCCCTCTAATAATAATATTCACATACTATTCATCCTACACTTCCCATAACTAGTAATCAAAATACACCCATAGATACCACTCAAATTCCTATTCAAATGGTTCAACAAATGAATTTTATGAAAATATCCAATAATTTCCAAATGATTTAAATGAAACATCACATTTTAAAAATGACTAATCGACCTCCTATTTTCATGCCTCAAAATAACCAAAATTTTATTCCCACTCCTATTAGAGATGCTAATAGGAACATCATCCCTCAACCTTTTATGCACAACAAGATGCTTTAACATTTTCAAAATGAACCTTTATCTTGCTTCATTTTATGCATTAACATTGGAAACATTTATCCAAATATAAAATATGATGGAACTAAAGGCCCTGCCTCTTTTCTTAAATCACTTTGTAATCTCTACGAGGAATAGGTCCAAACCAACACTTTCACTACCACTAAACTACTAGCTAAAAAATTCATTGAAGATGATTATTAATGGTATAACCAAATCCTTTGACATTTCATCTCATAATTATAATATTTATTCAATGACATCATTAAATTTTTTTGATAAAAATGGTCTCCCTAAAAATTGTCTTAGTCAATTCATTAACATTAACCAATTATCTTCTAAATTAGCTCACACTTTCATTAATTGATTAAATAATTATCTCATAAAGAATAAAATAAAATGAATAATGATAATATTTTTAAATTATTCATCACTCTTTTAAAACCTTCCATTCAATATAAGGTTCAATTTTTTCCCCATCAAACTTTAAAATAGGTATTTGATCAAGCCAAAAGATAAGATTTCCTCATGAACCAATTTGAGCCATCACAAAACTCAATAAAAAAATATTATAAAACTTCAAATTATTTGATTAATATCACAAATCCCCACTCTCAATACCCCCAAAAATATAGGAGTATTTAAATTAGATAATCAAACTTTTCCCACTCACCCTTAATGATATCACAAATGAAACAATTATTATCTCCACCTAAACACTTCATATATAATAGTACCACCAACCCATCAAGGTATGATTACAATAAAAAACATAAATTCCATACTAAAATTAGTCATTATCGTAAGACATGTTATGGGATTCTCAAATTTTTGGTTTCTTTCATGATTAGTGATAGTTATGATCAAATTACATCATCCTGATTATCTCAAAGCTTCTCAAAAGAAACAATTTACCAAACCCATACTCTCAAAATATTTCAAATACTCTTCTAATCCTAATACACAACATTCAAATGATAATATTTTCAAATTGATGTTGATTATGATCAATATTAAAATAACTCCAAATATGTGAAAGTAACTAAAGTCAATTATCAAAGTAAACCTACTCACAAAGATCTTGTCACTAAACTTAATAATTATTCTATTGATGAATAATTGTTTAAGATACTAAAGATCCTTTACTAACATTGTTAGAACCAAAAATTAATTATTAATCACTTTCAAAACATCATTTCACACAAACCTTAACCTAGTTCTTCTATCATTATAAAAAACATCATTTCACACAAACCTTGTACTAGTTCTTCATCTTTAAAATCTCATTGGAATTTTTTAGAAGAACTCAACTTAATGCCTTGTAAAATTATCATTATGTAATTAGTATAATCATCTCCTTATCATCATAAATTACTTATCCAATAATTCAAAAATATTAAAGAATACCAATCCCATGATTCTAAACTCCTAGTTTGTGGTCCTTCACTTATAAAATTTCATGCAATCAAAATAGTTTCTTCATCCACAAAACCCTCTATAGAATTTATTTAAGATACGATTAATGATTATATAATTTTTTTAATATATTATTTGCCTCTATTTATCAAAATCATAATCAACAATATCCTCATTTGAAAAATTTTAGTAGATAAAGGACATGGCATTACGGTCACTTCTCTTTAGTTAATTCAACAAATTAGATACACCAAATAAAATATCAAACATATTTCATGCATAGATGATTTGATAAAACCAATAATAAACCACTTGGTTGAATTTTTATCCCTCTCACCATTTTACCCAAAATAATCCACACTAATTTTATGGTTCTTGATCTTCATTTATCTTACAACATGCTCCTCGATCACCCATGCACCCATTGTATACATGTCATTGATTCTTCAGGTAGTTAATTTATCAAGTTAATACATAATGAAAAACGTAAAAAACATGAATCTAATCCCAATACTTATAGAATCCAATTAACAAACCCTAAATATCAATATCACATTCCTATTATTTCTCACATCAATAATCCACCCCTTCTTGAGGTTGTTAACATACATTTTGATTTACATGTTACTCTTATAGATTTAGATGATGATGATGAACCAAATGAAATATAAAATACTTGTAATACCATTTATTTACCTCCTTATATACTATAATTGATCCCTCCTCTATTACCACATGATCATACCATTTCACTAATAAGTGATAATACATATAATCCTCCCCTATGTAATGCATATGAAGCCTCTTATGTAGAGGACAATTTAAATTATAATGAATATGGGGTAATGATTTGGAGGTACTTACACCTTACCGTGATATGGATGAAAACATGAACTTATATTATTTACCTCTACCAACCCAACTCTAATCTACTCAACATGTCCTTGTTGTTTTTCTTAAAACTTTGTGCTTGGAACTTTATCACTTATTATCTCTTTGCTTTATACTATGCTTCCAAATTATTTCTTGAACTTAAAATCATACTTATATCCCTTAATACACTTCAATATTATTTTTACCTATATTCTCTCTATCCTCTCACTACCTTATTATCACTTTCAGTCTCTACATATCCACTTTCCACATCTCATTCATTCTTACTACTTTTATCCTACTTCTCACACTTGGTCCATAAGCCTAAAGGCCTCAATTATTTTTCTCAAATATTAAAATTAACTATAATGATTTCAAAACCATATAAATGCATATTTATATCCCCTTTAAACACTCAAACCAAACTTCATAACCTCTAATACTCAACCCTTCACTCACCTCTTCTATCCTCTTTGACACCTTCCATCTACTAGCCTTTTTTATCTTTTTCAAAGGTACAAATAAGTAAAAAAAATTCTTGAAAAACTAAGATAAACTATCTCTACTATTAAATCACTTTTCTAACCACTTTTTAGGCACTGTCTAGGCCTAATTAGGTCTCCACTACCCTGTGACACACATAGTCACCTATATCTATACACTTCCATATTGTACCAACATAAAAATACCAAAATATATTATATAATTTTAAATTCCAACTAAACACCAAAAATTAAAACATTTGATCGGTTGAATCACTCAGAACATTTATTTTAGCTTATAAACACTAGAATAGGGTTTACATTGACTCTGTCAAGATGAGAGATGATATCTTGTTGTTTTAAGTTTAAAAATGAATTTAAAATTCTTTTAAAAATTTAATTAGGTATATACTAACCTATCACATATTATTTAACCATTACTTTTTGTATTGACACTTTGATTAGCTATTTAGGCAAGATTTTGAGTTTGGTTGTGTCTTATAACTTAGACATCTACATGGGTTATATAAAATATATTAAATTGAGGGAGAAAATTTTATTGGTTCAATATTTCTTGAAGGTATAAACCTCTATGTTGATTGATTAAGGTCTGTACATATAATCCACACATGCTATATTGTAGAAATCCTTGAAATAACCTTTATCACCTCATCTAGACAATTTTTTTGAGTTTTACTGTATATAATTACATAGTCACCAATAGGGTTTGAAGTGATTTCACACAAATATGTATTTAAATAAATTAAAAAACTCATCAAGACCCTTAATATAATTAAAATAAGTGTTCTCACCAATATATATATATATATATATATATATATATATATATATATATATAATCAATTCAAACTTCCATAGAGTCTTCTCAACTCATAATGCAACTCTGTCATCTTGAAAATAGGATACAAGAAAAACATAGGGTCTATAGAGTTTATTTTCAAAAAAATGAGAAACTTTATATTCATTTTGTTTGGGGTTAATATCCATTAAAACTTGAAACCATCCCCATAAATAACTACAAAAATCAACACTTACAATTTTTATATGATTTAAAACTAGTCCAATGGTTCTTGGATTCCCTTTCAAGAATGTTGAAAGGCTTCTAACCACCCTAAGTCATATCATATCTATATGAAAGACTCATAACATGAATAAAGTATGTATTTGCATGATATTGACCCATTATATAACCTAAAAAATAGTATTGCACGATTTAAATCCTTCAACATGACTAAGGACTCAACACTTACCAACATAATTCAGAAATTCAAACTAGCTAAATTTTGCAGGAAAATGCCAATTTAAAATTCTAATCTTCCTAAGCACACTTAAAATCTTGGAGAAGATTATCATGTGTGTTATAAGACTAATAAATCCATTATAACATCATAAACAAGATAAATAACCACTAAATAGTTTGACCACTCCAAAATTGAGCAACAAAAACATGACTAGTATCATCCTTTGAAGGATACTCCTACATCATACTACTAGGGAGGAAAAGAACTTTCCTATGAAAGTTATAAATAACCTTGTATTGATGTTCTTCACAACATGTCTTTAAACTTCATATCCTCATGTATCCCAAGTACTATTAGATAAATTTAAACCTCTTTAACTCTTAGATAAAACTATTGTGGCTCTTCCATTGATGACATCTTTCTTGTTATGGATCTTCAAACTGAGAATTGACAAATTCTTCTTGTTCTCCTTCCTACAAATACCTACACCTAAAACAAATAATTTAAATAAAAATTCTTTCTTTCTCTCTTAAACTTCACATTCTTGAACTCCAAATTTTTATTGTTTTTTGACTACAGCTATTACCTCTTACATTGTTTTTTATTGTTTCATATTATCACCTATAGTACCATCAACCTATTCAATTGCATTCTTGATCTCTAACTGCTATTCACTCACTATCTAGTTAGTCACAAGTTATATCAACACACAAACCTTAATATCAAATATTTATAGATACCCTATGCTCTCATCATGATGGGATGGTTGTACTAACTCTTTGTTACCTACAATCAATAAGTTTGAAATATGTTCAACTATTGCAATCTCTTCTCTCACTTCTTTGTCAACTTATACTCTATTCTCTTCCTCTTGGCACTTGTTCTCAATTGATTATTTTTTGAATTCAATGCTTCAACCAGTTCCTTCCATTAGCTTATCCAATAAATTAAATGTATTCACATATAAATCATCTTCATCAACTTTTATATTAGCATATTCATCAAAAATAATATTAAAACTAATACTTTATGATTCTTCAAATCTTCCTTGACTCAAAATTTCTTCTTTCATGATTACATTGAGATATTGTGCTAATGTATAATCACTTACTCCTTATTCATCAATTTATTCACCTTATTCAGGGTAGCATATCACCATATCACCACATTTAGTTTTCCAATCATCTTGTTCTTCAACATTAGCATGTTGTTCATGATTCTCTCTTGTAATCCATTCTTTGTCTTTTTTGACATATTTTTATCTTATGCCCTTAATATGGGCTTCATACTCATTCAAATAGTTACCTATATTCACACATACCAAGAAATCATCAATTACAAATTTTTGAGGCTTACTTACTCCTTTGCTTCCTCTTTTAGGTTGCCTTGATAGTAATTCCACTATTTGTCTTCTTTTCTTATCTAGTATCTACTTGAGAGGCCATCTCACTCTCATCTTGATTTTTACTAAGAATATTGGTCTTATCTCTACCAAGAATTGATCTAACCCTACCAAACTCATCTTTATCTCAACAATCTCTTTTTCCCTTTCTAATTCTTTTTTCCTCACTTTTTCTTCTTTTTCCATCTTTTAGAAATCCTCATTCTTCAAGACCTTCATATTTCTTTCTCTTCACTCTCTCTAGGTCTCACTTGGACCTATCTTCTTCTTAACAAGCTTAACTAATTATCTCCTTGACCTTACATTGGTCTTTTTATGTGACTCTTACTCACCTAGAGTCTATTTCTTTCTATCTTTAGCTATTCTCTCTCTCTCTCTCTCTCTCTCTCTCTCTCTCTCTCTCTCTCTCTCTCTCTCTCTCTCTCTCTCTCTCTCTCTCTCTCTCTCTCTCTCTCTCTCTCTCTCTCTCTCTCTCTCTCTCTCTCTCTCTCTCTCTCTCTCTCTCTCTCTCTCAAAGACCCTATGGATTAAGGGCTTTAGCCACACAACTCTTACTTTTACACCTCTCTATCATATTCCTACAAATTTCATTAGTAATCTTATAGCAACATCTCAAGAAACCTTAAATACGCACTCAAAAGAATATTCATGTAAATGTAACTAACACTTTCAAACACAAAACATATCTTTGCCAAAGAGCTTACCATCTCTGATACCAAAATTATGTAGAGGTACTTACACCTGACCTTGATATGAGTGAAAAAATGAAATTATACTCTTTATCTCTACCAACCCAACTTTTATCTACTCAACATGTCCTTGATGTTTTTCCTAAAAGCTCTATGCTTAGAACTTTGTCACTTTTTATCTCTTTGCCTTATAATAGATTTCCAAATTCTTTTTTGAACTTAGAATCCTCCTTATATCCTTGAATACACTTCAATATTATTTATACCTATATTCCCTCTATCCTCTCACCACCTTAGTATTACTTAGTCTCTTCATATCCACTTTCCACATCTCATTCATTCTTACTACTTTTATCCCACTTCTCACACTTGGTTCATAAGCCTAAAGGCCTAAATTATTGTTTGTATCTCTTAAAGTTCACTATAATGATCTCATAAACATATAAATTCTTATTTATATCACCTTCCAACACTCCAACCAAACTTTATAACCTTCAAGAGTCAACCATTCACTTACCTCTTATGTCCTTTTTGACACCTTCCTTCTACTAGCATTTTTTGCTCTTTTTCAATGGTACATATAATTATAGATTATTTTTGAAAAAATAAGCTAAATTTTAGACACCCTCTATCCTCTACCTTCTCATCATGAAGTTTATTTTCCTATCTTTACTCTTAAATAACTTTTCTAACCAATTTTTAGGCACTATCTAGGCCTAATTTGGTCTCCACTACCCTATGACACACACAATCACCCATATCCGTACACCTCCATACTATACCAACATGAAAATTCCAAAATATATTAGGTAATTTTAAATCCTAGATAATCACAAAAAAATAGAACATTTGAATTATTGAATCACTCACAACATCGATTTTAGCTTCTAAACCTTAGAATAAGGTTTACATTGATTATGTCAAGCTGAGAGATGATATCTTTTTAAACATGTGATGATTTAATGAGGTATTTAATAACATATCAAACATTCTTGAATCATTAGTTTTCTTATTGACACTTTGATTAGTTATTTAGGAAAGATTTTGAGTTTGATTGTGTCTTGTAACTCAGACATCTATAGGGTTTATATGGACTGTATTAACATGAGGGAGAACATTTTATTGGTTCAATATTTCATCAAGGTTTAAACCTATGTGTTAATTTATTAAGTTTTTTACATATTATCCACACATGCTATAATTTACAAATCCTTGAAAGAACCTCTATCACCTCATCTAGACAAAAGTTCTACATTTTACTATATATATTTCTACAATCACCTATAGGGTTTGAAGTGATTTCATATAAACAAGTATTGAAAAAATTACATAAACTTGTCAATAACCTTAATATCATTAAAATAAGTTGTATTACCAATATATAGATAATCAATTCAACATTCCATAGAGTCTTCTCAACTCATAATGAAACTCTATGATCTTGAACATAGAATACAAGAAAAACATAGGGTCTGTAGAGTTTATTATCAAAAATTAAGAAACTTTATATTAATTTTATTTGGTTTTAACATCCATTCCACCTAAAAAAAATCCCCATAACTAAATACAATCATCAACACTTAAAATTTTAAAATGATTTAAAACTACTCCAATGGTTCTTAGATTCCCTCTCAAGAGTGTTGAAAGACTCCTAACGACCCTAAGTCCTATCATACATATATAAAAGACTCTTAAAATGAATAAAGTATGTATTGGGATGATATTTAACCCTTATATATCATAAAAAATATGATTACACCATTAAACTCCTTCAACATGACTAAGGAATAAATACTTACCAATAGAATTCAAAAATTTAAATTAGCTAAATTTGGCAGGAAAATGCCAATTTAAAATTATAATATTGATAAGAATACTTAGACACTTGTATAAGATTATCATGTGTGTTATAATACTAGATTATGCATAGATAATTGAATAAGTCACATTAACATCAAATCATATCCTTAGTTTCATGATTGATCTCATTCTTCTAGTTGTCCTTGCTTAGAGCTATTTGTCCTTTTATTTGTGTTAGTGGGGTTGTTTTCCTATTTTAATAGAATATATTATTTATGTTAAAATATATTTCACTATACATTCATATTTTTTTATACTTCATACTATTCATCTATCTCAAATCTTGATTACAATCTCTTACTAGTTATTCCCTAAGCACATCCCTTCATGGTCGTAAGGATCAAAACTCTCTCTAGATTATAATAGTTAAATACATATGATTATATGGTATAAATTGATATCTTCATACATTTATACATCTTTTTAAACTATTAACTCAGCCTCATTTTCTTATGTCCACACATTTTCCTTTTCTTTGGCTACACTAGGCCAGTAACCCTATTTTAGCCTTTTGCCTTTGTTCAAAAAAGATAGGATCTATTCACTAGGTATAATCCAATATACATGATTAATTTATCCCATATAAAGTGTGTATAAATTTTCTTATCTTATTTCACCCTCTATTGATCACTTTCTTTGCTTAGTCACACTCTTCTAGCCCTATTACCAAAACCTTTATGCTAAATCCATACTTGTATGGTTTATACAAGCTTGAAAACTTTTCCAATAGTTAGATAAAATAAAATTATGTAATAATAAAAAAATTTAGGTAATTTATATATTTAAAACTCATATTATGCTCTAAACCCTAATTCTAGGGTTTTATGCCCCCCATCCAGGCCAAGAGCCTTCTTAAATCACTTTCTCAAGTTGTACAGTGAATCAAAGCACCAAATTAGTTTAAAAAGTTATGTATTCATATTACATAACCTTTTTAATGGATTATAACTCCTTTATTTATTTTTTTCATGCTCAAAACCATGTAGACTCAGTCACTTTGTAAGATTTTGTTGACTATATACAACAAAGTCACTTTCAATTTACCAAATGTTGTCACTAAAAGAAATTACTCTAGGGTTTATGAAATTCATAAGTTATATCTCCATCATATTAAAATTTACCCAATTAAATTATCCCTTGTCTACTCCCTTAATTCATTCTTATGCTTGAAATATAAAGTTTACATTGTTCCAAATGACTATGTGAATTTTGTTAGGTCTTTAATTTCTCAATGGGGCTTTCCCACCTTAGAAAGGGTTACATACATTAGTTATTAACCTCATATACAAAAATATAAACTTATAAAAAACATCTTCCAAGAATAACACATCAATTTATACTTTCCTTGAACTCATCTTTGCCCTTTAATACCCTATAGAGAGGGTATGAACTATATGCATAGGTTTTTCCTTCTTAAACTTTATATTATCATTTGTTCCATGTTTGATCATCAAGACCTAAGTCCTAGATTTACAAACCTATTTATTGTATAGATACACACTAATGTAGCAACCATAATCCATAATCTTTACACAAGAATCATGATATGGGTATCAACTTACCTCACTTGAGAGGTCATATGCAAGAAATAGGGTAGACAGGTAGTAGTAACATAATCTCTGAGTGCATCAACTTAATGTATTTTATTCAAGAATTTGAAGGTACCTATGAAACCTAAATATGTTCCACCATTAATGTTTTTACTAACCAATCTCGTCAATCTTCTAGGAATTTCTTAAAGCTCCATTCTTTGACTGTGGCATTCAACATATATTCAACCTACATGTTTCCACTAAGAGATAAATATATAGTTATATAGGTTCATCTATAACAAAAATCAACTATGAATCATTAATGCCATTACAGAGAATATATGGAATACACAAAATAGTTCTTATCTATTTAGGCCATCCATGGTTATTACATATTATCCATACAAGGACTTCAATAACCATTCTTGAAAGGGTTTACTATCTATTTCTATCCTCTAACCATCCTCTCCTTCTCTATAGAGTTCTCTACTCTTTTTTATCTATTTTATCATCCTCTTCCCTCAACTTACATACAATCTTCTTTTCATTACATTCCAACATAGGTTTTTAGATGTTGGTTACACCAACTTCTTGACTTTAACTACCTAAACACGAGGTTTCCTTTCTTATCATGAAAACAAGAATTCTACCTTCATGAG
This sequence comes from Torreya grandis, assembly GCA_037957365.1. Taxonomy (NCBI): domain Eukaryota; kingdom Viridiplantae; phylum Streptophyta; class Pinopsida; order Cupressales; family Taxaceae; genus Torreya; species Torreya grandis. Next base: position 83,577 of record JARHVA010007939.1, on the reverse strand, counting down.
TATGGAAAATTATGACTTTAAAAAATATTATACAATATTTATGTCCCTATTTACTAACTTTTTTCTCTTAACTCTTCAAATACACTAAATGTCCATCTTGGACTCTATTACAATATTTAAATTTTTAAATCCCTATTTTGGGGGGGAAAACATATAGAGAGCATGTAACACAATGTTATGAACTCATATAGATTATAAAGACTCAAATGGACCTAATAATGTCCCTTAAACACCTAAACATCAATTTTGACTAGACTCGATCCTTTTATTGACCAAAAACACAAAATTTCAATTTCCTAGCTTGATGTTCCTGTATCACTAATAAATCACTTAAAATATCCTAAATAAGCTACATGAACACAAAATAACTTGATTAATCCAAAATTAAACAAAAAAATCATGACTAATATCATCCTTTGAAGGATGCTCCTACAGTAGGTAACTAAACTTTTTCAAGATATTTTACCTATGTCTCCTCACAAATTTAGTAACATAGGTGTTTATACTACTAAATCTCTAATGCAAACTGATGTATGCACCATATCTCACTCCTATGATGAAAATTGTATTGTTTCCAAATTTCAATCACAATATTTATATGTAAAACATTATCAAAATAAATTGACCAAAATACTTGGCTTCAATTATGATTTTCATGTCATAATTATGTCATCTGATACTAAATTAGAACCTAAAGGTTATATTCCCATTACTAACCCATGAATATTAGATACTTCATGGGTAATCAAATAAATCCCTACTATTAAATCTTTTAAATTTCCTATTAAAATTAATTCAATACAACCCACTTTACCAACCATAAATATCATTTCTCTCTCCTATGACTATATTGATCAATCTAATGATATTCAACCACTATCGTTTGAACCTAATCCAAAATAACTTGATTGAAATGATTATTCCCGTTTTATCACCTACAATCACATGTATTAAACAAACCAATATAATTACTATGGAATTTATTATCTTACTCAAATTGATATCATTAACACAAAAAAATTATCATCTAATACACTTGAAATTACATTAAATGTTAAAACTACAATTGTGAGAAAAATACATATTGCATATGATATCAAAGGTAATCAAATCATCAATATTAAATTGGATGCATAATATTATAGACCTTTAGACATGATTTCTAATGATGAAGCTATATTATAACTCCATTCTATAAAGACTTAACTTTCATGATAACATCATAAGCTTGGCCACTTTCAACAAAAGGTTCCTTGTTTAAATAATTCAATTTCTAGAATGGATACTAAAACACATCCTATTTATTCCCTCCCTCCTATTCTATATCATTTAAATGATGGAAATTGTATTATTAAATAATAAAATCCAAAAATTGAGTGTGTTATACTTACATGTTCTTGACCTACCACTGTCTTTAAAGAGCACACACTTAAATAACATGATAAGTTTAATCTCTTATTTGAAAAATATTGGGAAGCTTTTGCTTGGTCCTATGAAGACATTACCAAAATTGATTATAACATCACGGTCCATAATATAATAACTTATCTAGATGCCAAACCTATGCTATAAAAGTAACTAAAATTCCCTCCCAATATATCGACTTTATGTCATAAAGAAATCATCAAAATTATGTATGTTGATTTTATTAGAACTATGCATTTCTCATAATGGGTTTCAAAAATTATCCCCATTCACAAAAGGGTAACCATGGCCATTTAAATATGCATATACTTCGATAACCTAACCTTAGCATGCCTAAAATATAATTTTCCCCTACTATCAATTGATGTCATTATTGACTCCACCACCAACTATGAAATGTTATCACTCATGGATGGTTTCTTAGGATACAATCAAATTCACATATCTCTTGAATATCAACATATAACAACATTTACCACTGAATGGGGAACCTATCATTATGTTAAAATGCCCTTTGGTCTCAAAAATGTTGGAGTCACCTATTGATGTACAATAAGCCATATTTATCATGATCTTATTCATAAAATCATTAAAACAAGTGTTGATGGTTTTATTTCCAAATATAAAAATCATGATAATCATATTCATTATTTATCTATCATCTTTGATCGAATCATCAAATACAAAGTTATAATTAATCCTTTCAAATGCATGTTTGGGTTTACTTCTAGTAAAATTTTAGGTTTTTTAGTCTCTTATAAATACATTGATGTTAATTCATATAAAATCAAATATATTTTTAATATACCTATTCCATGCTCCATTATAGACATATACACAAACCTTGGGAAGCTTGGGGTAATTCACCACTTTGTTCATGAAATGGCTTACTATACATACTTTATTCATTCACTTATTAAGAATAGTAATGCTCTAGAATGGATAGATTCATGCCAAAAATCACTTGATAACATGAAATAATCTTTACTTATTCCTCCTACTCTTCGATCACCATCATATGATCATCCACTCATCTTGGATACATCATCTACCCCATTATTAGTTGGGGTAATGCTCATTCAACAAGACAAAACTAGTATAGAATATGCCATATATTACATTAGTCAAGATATAAAATAAAATTAAAAATATTACATAAAAGTAGAACATAATTGTCTAGTTATATATTTTGTAGATTAAAAGCTCTGATATTATATGCTCTTTCAAACTACTTATGTCATTGTTCATTCTGATCCACTTCTTCATTTTTTTTCTAAATCTTTCTCACCTAGAGATAAAATTTTCAAATGGATGGTAATGTTAATGTAATTTGATCTCTAAATTATTTCACAAAAGTATATTAAAGGATATTTCATTATAGATCAACTTGCAACTTCCCCTCTACCAACTACTAATCACCTTTAAGATAATCTTCCTAATGAAGAGATTATTTATATTGAAGGTCTTAACCCAACACTTTCACTTATAAACTATTTTCACAACTTCATTACTGATCTTTAAGAAAATAATATTGAGTAATTTGACCCTTCTACTTATATCACTAATTATAACATGTTTATTAAATAATTACCAAAAATTACAATACACTTGCAAGAAGGTACTTAGACACTTCACTTTGATGGAGAAAAATGTCTTCAAGGATCTATATTAGGGTATGTGTTAACTTAATCCCATGGTAAACTCATACCTCTATCCTTTAGATTAACCTTTGATGTCACCAATAACATGGTTGGATATGAATCCCTTATATTAAGCATGCAAGCTACAATCATTTTAGATATACCATATTTACATGCTTTAGGTGTTTCATAACTCATATGTCATTAAAATAATGGTAATTATCAATGAAAAAGTGAAAACCTTATCACATATCATTAAACTGCCACTAGACTTACTAAGGAAATCTTTCCTTTACCATTAAACCAACCCCACAAGAGTAAAATGCTATAGTTGATTATCTCACTTCATTAGCATCTCTATTTCATACTCATCAAGTTATTCATGATTACTAATTATTTATCCAAAAGAGGAGTTCACCTTATTATTTATAAAATAAAAATTATTATCTAATTTTCCACATAGAAGTTGTCACCACTCAACAAAGCTTATGGTACAAAAATATCATCCAACT
>JARHVA010007939.1:40000-72500 GCA_037957365.1 Torreya grandis | reverse complement strand
TCAAGAAAATACATTGATTTTATCTTAACTCGCTTGAAAATGAATACCTGTTCAATGTATAGATTATATGCACTGAGGTATCAAAATGATATGTTTTTATTGTCCACTAAATAATAAAAATAAACTATTAAACTTGGTTTCATAGATGATGATATATATATATATATATATATATATATATATATATATATATATATATATATATATATATATATATATATATATATATATATATATATATATATATATAAGTGCCAACACTATTTTGGGTTAATAACACATCTAATAGCTCTCTGAGAAGTTACATATGAATTTAATTCCAAAATAAAAAGAATAATATCATAAACAACACTAGATAAATATACGTATAACACACTTGCCTAGAAAAATATACCCAACCATTCCTTTGATTTATTGACCACTTACCATTTTGTAGCTACCACATAGTGTCTATAAGGCCAAGGTATCCATGTTAGTACGTATACAAACCTGTGGCATGAGCTGTAAAATTAATAAATTTAGTGATAACTTTTTTTGTCTTTTCTATGGATATTTGTCTCTATCTCCATGGCGGAATGCATTAAGTTACAATGGTGAAATCTACAAACCTAAAAATTATTTTTAGTGGTCACCTGTCATCTATGTGAGCAAATGTATTTCTTACATTTATTTTATAGATTATGGTTTTTATCTAATCATAACACTAAATATATGTATAAAATTTTATGAGAATACAAATTATATTTATTAAAAAAATATCAATGTTAGTACCAAAACTGAGACAAATATAATATTGTTAAAATAACTAGCTATCAAAACTACACAATATTTAAAACTTAAACTTCTTACATAAACCCTAATAAAATACATAAACCATTCATATATATTTATTTATAATATTTTATTTATTCCATGGTGTCAAAAAACATATCACTATGATAAAATTAAGCTACAACCAATTCTTTAAGCAACTCATATGACAAAACTTACCTTCACCTAATCTAAATTTTGATTTATTTATAATTAAAAAATAGAGCTTTGACAAGAATTAAATTATGACCTTGTATAAATGTACAAAAGTTAATGGGAACAATAAAATTACTAATTTAAAAAATATATATTTAATAGTATTATAAAAATTGAGAGAAACAAAATATTCTCATGAAACATAATTTACAAGCATTAGGAGTAGGAAAAAGTGATCATATCCATCTTCCAACTAGTAATATGGATCGTCGATGGGGATTTAACAAGAATTAATTCATGACCCTATAGAACAATATAAAAGTTTATGACACAAAGAAATGTCTTTTTTAAAAATTGACATAAGTTCTAAAAACAAAGTTGAGATGAACAAAATATGATTGCCACATCCACAAAATTATATTGTTTTGAGCCTAACTAACCAAATAATGAATGCATTCTCAATATATATAGAATATACACATTCAAATTATTTTTTTGGTTATTGATAATATAATATATTTGATTTTTTAAGATGATATGTGAGATTGAAGAGGAATTCAATCATATTCATCCTTTAACTTTAAATTTCAACCATTGATTAGGTGCATAATGGAGGATTAATTTTGGTAGGTGGTAATGGAATTAGTTTTTAGTTATTAAATATGATACTAAATATTTTAATGTGAGTTTATATTTTTTTTCTCATTTCTATGGGTTCAAAATATTCTATATTTCTAATAGGTTGACATGTATATGCTTAATTTTGAGTATATAATTATTGTCAAGTCTTTTGTTTTCTTAATAAGGATTACAACAAAAATTATCTCTATATATAGTGGTCTCTATATTATGTAAAAAAAGGTTTAATTTGAAAGGCTCATAGGCACAAACCTTAAAATGATTTTTTATTCTTTAATATAAAAGTGATGATTAAAAAAGTGTTTATATATTATTATTTGGTATTTAGGTGACCAGGTGGTAGATATTAAAAATTGACAAGTCAGTAAATTTATTTAATGACATTGTTTTCCTATTAATGGTAAGGTTTTTGTGAAAAATATATTATTTTTATTGGTTTTCATAAAGGAAAAATTAAATTTTTTTTTAATTTATTAGGATAACAAAGGTGTGGATTTTTTTAATAGCTAAAAATGCATAAAATAAACATACAACATGAAATTGTTACATAAATGTGCTAAAATCCATTTTTATTTGATGAAAAATATGTGATATGTTTTAGGTATCCTATTGAACATATTGACTAGCTTAGTTGTGGGTAAATTAATTTCAATACTAAATTAAGTTGTATATTTCATCCCTATTTTTTAATATTCCCTAAGATACAAATAATGTTTATTTCTTTTATTTTTTAGTATTTTATTTTCTTATTTTGATTTTGAAATGAATGAATGACAATGATTATTAATTAAATTGATTGAAATTCATTGTCTCTATGTAAATATGGTAAAAAATAAATTATTTTGCATTAGGAAGACATAGATATAATCTTTTTTCAATAAGCTTTGTAATGGAAAATAATATGAGTAGTCAGGTGTTAATGTCATTGACTCAATTCATTCACCTCTTAAAATAACAATACATGAAACATGTTGTAAACATGAAAAATTAAATACATCAATCCTTTGAAACTAATTATGGACCATCAGTTATCTATATTTTAATTCTATATTCATAAGTGAGAAAATAAAAAAATAAAAATTTGGGAAAAAATTTATTCGCACACGTTACATGCATTTGCACTTAGATGGAAAAAAATTTATCAATGTTATTATCATGAATTCATTATTTAATGCTACTAAATCCTTCCTTCAATATGTACTTAACCAATTGGTTTGACATCTACCCCATATTGAAATTCCTAACATATTCAACCAATTTATCTTTCCTCATCACACCTTATTTATCAAAGTAATATTGAAGCTTTTCCAAGATATCAATATTGTTTATCTTGAATAAAACTTTCAATATCGGGATAAAATACACCACTATAACTAGCATCTTGAAAATTTTCCCAACTAGATATGAATGTGAATAAATGCACTTTATCTTTACCATAAAATTTTTTTGGTGCATATTTCAAAAAAAAATTATTTTATCTTGAAATTCCATTCTCCTAGTCAATATATGAGAAATCTCATCACACTCAAAGGCACCAACTAAATTAGGATCTAGATCAATGGCTTCCTCAAAGTAAAATTCCTTCAATAATTGCCACTCCACCTCGAAAATATCCACCTTAATTTCACATGAATGGTGAATTATCTAGTTTAGATAGGGTATATACCTTAGAAATTGTCTCCAATATATCAAATTTTTTGATGAGATCTTCATCATCCCTATCTTAAAAGAAGATCAACTTGTGAACTTTGATATGGAGAAACTGCTTTTAAATTACATATTTGTAAAAATACATTCCAAATAATTATAATCTAATAATCATGCATACAATAAAATTAAAACAATAAAATGGAAGTGGAAATAAATTATAGTGCCACACCTTCATTTCCATTTTTATATATCACGAATGAAATGGAGATTTTAAAAAAAGAATGTATATTTAGCCTAATTGAGTATTCTCAATAAATATGCAAAACTAATAATTAATTTAGAATAAATTATTCATTAAGTTTACATTTCCATGGATTATGTTTCAACATTAACATATAAAAAACTCAAAACCTAATTAAAAAAATAATAGTTATATTTTTTATTTAAAAAATCATTAGATTAAAAGGCAAAATTATATGAACACCATCCTTTATTATTCACATTCTATATTTTATTTTATAAAAATAAAATTATTCTATATTTGTTACAAACCTCATTATAAGTTGTGTAATACTATTTTATAAATAAATATTATTTTAGTAATTTATTATGAAAAAAAATCAATGTCAATACAAACTATAATTATTTAAAAAAAAACTAGACAATATTTAGAAATGAAATGAAAATAAGATATGTAAAATGATGTTTTCAGTCAACTCTCTATAAAATTAACTTTATCATTTGAATTTGAAGATCACTAGTGTTTTTAGAGTAATATTTTTTTATTTAATAGAAACTAGATCCTCAATGAGAATACAAAAAATAGTTGAAGAATATAGAGATAGTGTAATATATAAATTCAAAAAGTTTTACATTTAGACCCATTAAAATAAATAAATTATTTTATGTAACAACCATAGCAGTAACATGAAATGAAACAATTCACATGAATTGGGCTTTGATAACAAAAAACATGCATGTTGATATTACATCATCTTAACTCCTTGAGGTGCACACAGACCTAATATAACTTGTAGGCATAATTAATGGGGATTTTTAGAGAAAGAGCTTTGAAATTTTTTTATAGAATGTGAAAAAATCAATTTTGATTTGAAAATATTATAACACTTGGTAGGAATTTTGGTTTAAAAAAATAAGGAATGTTTTATCTCAAAGGTGAAATTTATGGAGTTTTTAACATAGTGATATAAAATATAGAATAATATATTTATTTATAACCTTATTTTAATCTTGAAATATGATGTTTGAAATTGTATAACATGATATTTTTATTTTAAAAAATTTATAAATGGTGAAGTTCATGAAATTTTCACATGCAAAATATTTTGTACAAGCTAAAAATATGAAATATGAAATTAAAAAAATAAATGTTATGTTAACATTGGGTAGTACCTTTTTATGGTAACCAACCTACTCATGCTTCTACTCCAAATAAATAAATAGGAAATATATAATCAAAAAAATACTCTTTGTTCCATATCCATGGTTGATGAAGGGTATGAATTTAGAAAACAACCTAGAACCATGAAATTTATATTATTCTACATGTCTTTTGTTAGACACAAAAATATAGGCCTTCCATCATTCAACAAAATAGAAACATAAAATTGAGAAAATATGGATAGGCTTTTATATTTTATTTTTTTATATTTTTAAAGCATTAAGGTTTTGGATTGGATAATGTTTTTTTTTGGGGGTTGGATATAAATTATGAATCCAACAATGGAAATTTTAAAATAAAAAGGTAAATATCTTGTATGTCCCTAGGAAATTGTACAACTCAAACTATTATATCCAAATAATTTTTGTTTTATGTGATCAATTTTATAGTTTCAATCTTGGTCACATTATGGGAATTATTGTGCTTTGCACATGATAAAGTGGCCAAAATAAAAAATGCACAAAAAATCAAAAGGTTCAAGGTTTAAAACCTAACAAAATTAATTGTATAGTGGCTCTTTTATTTTTGGTTTTAATCTTGACTAATGGTAAAAAATATGGGAATTTTTTTCATCATAAAATGAAAAAAGTTCATAGAAAAAAAAATAGTGTGATAAGATGGATTTGTCACAAATTATTAGTACCCACCTAATTTTCTCATATACCTAGTTAAAAATAAATTAAACCAAATAAAAATGAGAATAAATTTATTTAAATCTAAGCCCATAATGTTTAATAAGAACCACACATTGGATGCAAAGTGTAAGAACCCCTTTCAGGTATAGTTAAAATTAACAATTTTTTTATTAATATAATAATGATATTAACTTTCTAAAAGGTTTTCTTACTAAAATTAATCCAATCATTTATTATGTATTTTAGGGAGTAATAATTGATTGAAATGATATAACACATCATAATGGCATAAATTAATAACTTTATTTTAATTACTCATGCATTTAAACTCAAACATATTTTAGTATAGCATGTATTTTGGAACAAAATTGTTCCACTCTTACAACAAGAAAGTATAAATTTATATAAAATGTATCACACTTTTAATTAATTCTTAATTTCATCATACCAATGATATATTTTTAAATTTATCTCATGATTTAATTTGTATGCATCAACAAACACAGTGATGAAATTAAATTCAATATACATAAAATAATCATATTAGTGTCATTTTATTTAATTCACTAACAATCAAATAACTACGTATTCATAATAAATTAATTCTTCATTGATTATGACATTTATCTATGTATACAAAAATAATACCTTACAATTTAGTTCATTATTCATTGATAAAAGTACAATCATGCAGTGGTAACAACTCAAATTATATATTTTTCATTTGCAAATACATTGCTTATGATAATAAAGTAGATAAAAAAAAGAGTGATTTACATATAAAATATTATCTTATTTCAATTTACAATAGGAGTTAATGACTTGATTTAGGTTTCAATATCCTTAAAATTACATATTTAACAATGATACATCATTTACATACATCCATAAATAGATACAATGAAGATATCATTCAGTAAGAGTTTTCTTCGTGTGCATTGAGTTAAGAAGGACAACATCTGATACCAGTAATAAATTTTTTATATGTAGAGAGGGAGAGTATCATAAATGGTTTTACCTCTAACTATAAAGCCCTTAAAATACCCTTCACACCTCTCATCCACTAAGAGTGTCATTATTTATGATAATGATATATACATGTCCGAATAATAGAATAAGATCATTATTGAATTATGTCAACATAACAACTACTCCATGCAACATGATATGAGTGAAACTATGAAATAAGATAGGAAACAATATGTTTCTAATGTATATTACATATATATAACACTTACAACTATAAGTATAAATTTGAAAAGTAATCCTTGTCATATCCAACTCAGTGAAATGTTGAGTTTTTTAAATTCTAATTAGGATTCCCTCCCATCTCTTATAACTCATGTCTTGAGGTTAAATACCATCACACAAGGTCTCTCCAACCTATGCATCCAATATATTCTAGTATTTAGCATTTCTTGTGAGTAAATACTATGGTTATTATAATATGTTTACAAGTCAATGCTTTATGTGGGTGTCCCATACCACCCTTATAGTCAAGGACCCATCTACACCTTGATGAATGATCATATAATAATTTTATGTATAAAAGGTTCAATTTTGATAAGTTAAATGAATATATAAGGATTATAATTTTAGTGGAATACTAGGAAAAATATATTGAACCTAGGTCTCACAATCTTAAATCTTATGATTCTATCATCGAATGTCAAACTACAATCCTTTATGGTTTCCACTTGCCTTTATTCAGGGTTTTACAAAACATATTATTCATTATTTCATTATGATTTGTATCTAATCTTTCAATAATTCAATATAAGTGAATATCTAAGAGTTATTTTATATCTACCATTAATACAAAGTTTTTAAAAATAAAAATTATATTTGGTATTTAATTTATCATGCCAATTTTAATTTCCTTCAATTACACTATTTTTATTTGGATATTATAGTTTTACACTTATTATATTAGAAGGAAATCTTTATCCATAGCTTTCTCATATTACTATCATTTTCTATAAATTTATCAATAGTCTAATGACATTAGAAGGAGTTTCATTACTTAAAAGATTTATCAATGTGAAACTAGTTTCAAAAAGTATAAATGTTATGTTGCAAGATCAGACAGAGTAAAATTAGTGCATCCTATGTTTTTAATATATTATAACTATATGCTTTATTATATTTCTGATTATCATCAGTGACAATCATGTTATAAATGACTCTTTCTTCATTAAGTAAAAGATTTTAAATCCATTCCATCTTTACTACCTTAGTAGTTGTTACTATTGAATATTCATCACCATGGTTGCTTCCTACAAGCTATTGGTTTGGTAGTTTATAATTAATAATAATAAATTTACTATCAAGTTCTTTATGGGGAGGTAAAATTATTAAATACTTCACCAATTGAAACTTAGTCAAAAAAAACATAAAATATATGACTCATTAAAATCATTTTTGATGGGTTGGAATCTCTTTCCATGTGTCATTTCATAGTTTAAAATTTTTGACAAGGTGGATGAAATAAATAGGTTTTTATATATTTTAAAGGTAATCTAAAAGAGGTTTTTTGGGTCTAACACAATCCTAAATAGTCAAAGGGGAAACCAAATATTGTCCACATAATGAAATTCTATTATTAGAAAATGGAATGCAGCTAAAGGATATAAAGAACATTTAATGGAATGTATTGAATGTGTTTTTTACTAGCCATATAAAGCATATACATTATAATCCATTTTGATGAAATCATGTATGCATATATAATAAACTTTTTTTAAGTAGGTAGGCATATTTAAACTTGAAAAAATAGATTAATTCTAGTAAAACATAGTCTAAATTCGATCCATACAATGAATATTATCTAAAACATTGTAAAAGGAAAAAACTATAAGGCCAACATAGTTATAATTAGTTTCAACAAGTGTGGAACCATTATTAAGAGATAAAACATTGAATTCAAGGGGAATTCAATTAAAAAAGAATAAAAATTTGACAAAATAAAAAAAGAACTTTGTTGGAATAACACAATTGGAATGTAGTGCAAGAGTGATAAAAACTCAAATTTCTATTCAAATTTCAAGTTCAAAATGGTAATACATAGCCAGGTGTCCTATTATAATAGTTATACACAACCTACAATGAGTAAAATGTAGTATTGAAGTTTCAAAATGGGTAAAACACAACCAAATTTAATATATACACAATCTAAGAAGCATATAAAATTAGACTAAATCATGTACTATAAAATTATGGCACACAATCCAAATACCTAATTCTAACTACCTTTATTCTCTATTATATTTATGTGTTATCTAAGGTAAATATGCACCTTATCTCTATCTAGTTTCTCCTCTCCAACGCATTGCCATAATAGTGTATTCTCTCTCTCTCATAAAAAAATTCTTTTATTTTATAAAAAAGTATTATTTTTCTCATCCTAATGCCACAATGGCATCCTCCCAAATGAATTATAATCATCTTTCTCTCCCAAAATGAAATGTTTAATAGTTATTTACTTTTAAAATGTGGCAATGGCATCCTCGTATTCAATAAAAAAAATTGTGTTGTCATCCTTTCCTCTCTCTAAAATATGCCTTATGAAAAAAATCTCCATCTAGATCATTTACTTCCTCACACCTTATTTTTCCTCCTTGGTGGGCTAGTTTAGTGAGAAATTCAAGTTTATTGGCTGGATGAAATAATTTTGGATAAATTTTTCTTTATTTACAACTTTTATTTTTCTCTCAAAAGGTAAAACATTCCAATCATATTCATTTATTGCACCTTATAGATAATCATGTGCTCAAAAAGCTATATGTAAACCCATTTAGAACTTATATGGTTTACTGGAGCATGAATTTTACTTTACCCTTCATTTTATTATTTAAGGGTTAAAATATGATGATCATCTTAGTAGACGCAAAACCTTGATGCAACCAAAAATCTGTTGTAATAAGGAAAACTAATCTATATTGGTGAATTGGTTTACATTTATAATGGAAGTATGTTTTTTGAAACATACATTCTCTACTTCCTAAAAGGTGATGATAATGTATCAAATGAATTCCAAATGAAAAATTAAGGTTATCAACTAGATCATCTAAACATTATCATAATATACTCAGTTCATTGTCTTAGCTTGACACAATATATTTCATTTACTTCCAAACTCCTATTTATTCATATATCCTTGATGATACCCTAATTATCTACATGACCAAAAAAATATTTGATACAAATTTATACCTCAACAAAACCCATCAAGTAGTTAGTCAAATCTAAAATCTACTAAAAATATATGCAAACTATGACAATAAGTCATTTTAATGCTAACTAGGAAACATGTTATTTTTTACAAAATCATAAATATATATCCTCTATGTCATTTGGATCTCTTTTTCTTTACCTTACAAAAAATAATATCACAAGTATGCTATGTAGTATCATACTAATTTCACATTACATACAAAAACATAAATTTTTACTACTAATCCAAAATAGCATAATTTAATAAAATACATGAACTAAGCATTCATTTTTTTTTCTAAAAATGAAAATAATTATATAAGTAGTTCTTAAAACATATCAAACTCTGACCATATGTTTTTCCATTGCATGCCACACTAATACAAAAAAGATAATTATCACATACACAAAAATGGATATGGCATCCTCCCCCAATTGTGAGAGATATCGATCCAATGGCTAATAAAATAAAAAACCAAGTAAATATATGTGGAAAATATTTTAATACTTCATAGTCTTCCCATTTTTCACTCTCTTCAAAATATTGATCCCATTTTACCTTACGCTCATCATATTTCATAAACACAGTTTGTGAGACTCGATAACCTATAGGGGCTCTACCAAAACCACTCCCACATCCTGTACCTACAGGGTTTTCTAATAAATCACATGAGAAACACCTAAAAAATAATTTTTTAATAAAGAAACATGAAAAATATTATGTCTTCAAGCAAGTGTTGTATGTAGTTTAATTATATTATAAGAAACTATGTTTATAACTTTATGTAATGGACCCCAAAATAAAATATTTTAAAATAAATTATAACAAAGTATTATTCCACACTAAATGTACTAAAGACTCAACAATTTTACACAACATAGACTTGATCTTAGTTAAATATCATAAGAAAGTTTGTAAAAGTCAATTTCCTCAAGATTAGGTCTTCATGAGTGGACCTTATAATAAAGTGTTCATCCTTTGAAGTATATTAAGATTTGGACAAGTGTACCACCTTTATAAGTTCCATCCTAAATGTTCCCACAAATTATATTTTTTCTCAGATGTCCAACTTAAAAAGACGCAACCTTAAATGAGTTCTCATTTTGTGGAAAAATAGATTTCAAATTAATTAGGATAAAGGAAAATACAACTCAAAATTATTTCCTTCTTAACTTTCATCAATATAGTAAATCAATATATACATAAATGATTATGTTCTTACTAATAAATATATCCATAGGTATGCTAAGCACAACTAAAACATCTAATTGTAATAAGTATTACCCAACTCAATAAAAAAATTAAAACATTATGATTCATGAAACAACCATATCAAGTCATAATTCACACTATTTATGATAATTTAATTCTTCACTTTATTTATAGACATATAAATAATAGCCATGAATCATCAACCTTTCTTAACAAAGAAACATGCAATTGAGTTAGAATTAATTCCCATATTTACTTAATATGAAGTATTTTATTAATTACCTATCTATACCTTAATAAAATTTAACTTACTATTCAAATAGAGTGTTCACCAAAAAACCACTATTATTATAACAATTAAATTAGATACATATGATGATACCCCTTTATACATTTGCACTTGGAAACTTAGGTTCATAGCTTCACTTATTATGTATCAAATATTCCATTATATAAATCATGGCCTATTAAAACAAGTTAAGAGTATATAAGTTTATATATTCATCCTTCATACATATCTCGATTAGATATATTCTATTTAGGGAAACATTATTGTTTACCTATAAGAATTATCCTTTTTTGAGTGTCAAAAAAACAAGCTTCAAAATTAAGCAAAACTAGTCTATGAACTTAAGCAATCTAAGTATGACTAAGAAATGAGTTAATAACTCTCTTAGTACACAAGAATTTATATTTTATACATATCTTGAATGATATTCCTTCAGCCCATACTATTAATTTTAACCCAATATAACAAATATTGATTTAATTATTTTAAATCTTCTCTTTTGATTATCATTTGTGCAAATATATACATTAGAGAGTACATTATTCATTGGTAGCTAGATACATTTTAAATCAGAATGTGGATAGTCTCATCTTCCCTTAAATGGAAACATTCTCAAATGAAGAGAATTCAAGAAACAAAAATTCAAACAACAACCACTCTTATTAATCCAATCAATTGGAAAACATTATTAAATTTCACCATTACACATCTAATGTCATTCAAGACAATGCCACTATAATTATACACAAAGATAAAATCAAGAGTGAAATATGAGTAGAAATCTAATAAATTTAATGATTCAAATTAATTAAAAATTATAATATTGATAAGTTATCTATCAATAATGTAAGAACAAAGATTTGTTCTTTATGATGCATTACCTTCCACAACCCTTTTTTAAAATAGACCAAGATAACATATGCATTTCCAAAATAATTTAATTAGAATTAAACATTGACCTTCTCTAACATGCAATAACCAAATGACCCAAAAAAAATCTAATGATTTATGGTCATCCATGAATACCTTTTAGATTCAGTCAAATATCACAAACATAAAATTAACCTTTAGATTTTAATCCCAGTAATACATTAATGACAAGTAAGCATAAAAATCATACTTCAATTTTATAACTTAATGCTAAATGTTTGAAATGGATCACAAAACTCAGACCACTATTTCAAGCATTATTACCTAGAACCAAGTTAATGAAATACAACTAAACATTTTAGGATACCAAAATAATCATCATTCATTAACAAAGGTAATTAAACATTCCATTTAGTAATATAAATACCATGATTCGAGCCAACATAATTTACATGGTTTTAGTCCCAATCAAATCAATAATGAATAATAATAATAGCTGATTAATAGTAAAGATAATCAATTGAATTACAGACAAATGATAAATAGTAACATTTTCTATTAATAAAAATTTTCCTCAATCCTCATTTAAACTTAAACACTTCAAATTACTTGTTCAAATATCAATATAATAATTATAATACATATTCAAAAGTGATAATGAAACCAGTTATCACAATTCAAACCCACACAAAAATAATCCAATTTATGAAAATAATGATTATGAATGCAAATAAGTTTTATTCGAATCAAGGGTCTATGATCATTGATAATCAATCAATAACAAACACCCTAACTTGAAATTGAATCATAGAAACATCATACCATATATAAGAAACTCAAAATGTTGTTTCAAATAGTCAATAATTGAATACTAATTGAATAATGTAAATGTCTCAAATTAGAATAAGATTAAACCAATAAACATTATAATTACCTTTCAAATTGACTACTGAGCAACATTCAAAATCAACAAGAAAAAAATATAATAGGTTCATTTAAGCTCACATTATTCAAACATAGTAATCATATTTTGAAACAATAAGGTGATCATTTTTCTAAGATTACCCATGTTTCAGATAGAATATTTAAAACATAATACGAGACAATCAGATTTAACTTAATTTTGTATTTCTTTACACCATTTCTAAGAATACACAACTAAGTTTAGATTTTAAATAGATAACTAGAAACCACTAACACCAAAGTTAAGAATATAATTTTTAAAAGTAAATAAAATACATAAAATAAATTCCATGCCTCAACTCATCTAATACCATAACCCTTCATAATGATTTAAGCTTGCACATTCAAATCAAAAATCAAGCAACAACCATGAAGTGTTATTAATTACATTTTATACATCTTATACTACTAAATAACTTTTTATGAGGAATAAAATACACACAAAGTTTCAAATCAAAAATATAGGGAGGTCTTTTTTAAAAATGAATATAAATAAGAATAATACATTCAAAAACATCTAAACATGAATCACAAGCTTGACTCAAAGTGTCAGTCCATCACTAGTTTGAATCCCTTTAAGCTTCTAAAAGAATGATAATGTTTACATATAACTTGAAAAAAAAATTAATTCACATTCAACGAGTCCAATGATCCCTCCATATGTGTCCCTTACCACACCTAACCATAAACTTGATGGAGTAGTCTTACTCATAGGGTACTAGCTTTTAATTTCAAAGTTTATAAACCTCTAATTAACCCAATAAGAAAACTAACACAAAACACAAAAATGAAACACACTCTAAAATTTAATTCTTAATTTCCAATCAACATTCCATCCGTGAACAATTAGTATTCACTTAATGAATAAAAGTTCTATTAAAAAAATCGTAAACCTAGAAAAACAAAAATGTAAGTAACATTCTTGGCGCAACCCATTGTCACAACCCAAATAATATTAACAAAAAACATAACTACAATACAAAGAAAAAAATTATCATTCACATTTCCCATCTTATTTGTAACACAAATAAATAACATTGAAGATACCACTTGCTTGTTGAGTGAAAAAGTCTACATTCCCTCACTTTTCCATAGTAAAGAGTCATTGTTTTTCCATTGCACACTCAAATTATATGCACACCCAAAATAGAAACCATCTCTTGTGTAAAAATGAGTTTTTAATACTGTATTAAAGTATACAAATTCTCATGTCATGGTGAAATATAATGGATGTATTAACTCCTTATTCCCACACATCCTCATTTCTTCCAAAAAAATGACAAAGTTTCAATAACTTTCTCTACCATAACTTTCCCAATCATGCCATCAAATATCCAAGGACTAAGAAATGATAGACAATATTCCACAAGCTTTGAGATGTAATTTAGGGTTTCTTCCTTGATCATCAAGCTCACAAAAATACTTCCATGTAAACAAAAAAAAAGGCTTCACTAATAATAAAATCATTATGTCAAACAGAACATAAGTCAAACATATAACTACCAAGCACAACGATGGTTAAAATTTAATGCCATCAATTAAAATGATAATTGACTACCAATAATAACCAAATTATGTTATTTGATGATCTAATATCTAAATTACCTTGTCAAACACAAAGATTAATATGACCAAATAATGGTCCCGTGATGGATTCACAAGTCAACAACCAAAACCATCAACCATAAAATCAAATATCCAAATCAAGGTAATGAAGGTAACAAAGGTCTCAAAGATAACAATCACAAAGAAAAAATGACTTTGAAAGTCAACAATAAATACTTAACACTATTGAATCCTAGACAAAGGGAAAATGACTAACATAATATGATATCCAAGACATCAATCCACAAAGACAACATAGAAACAATCATTTCTTACCTCAAACAGAATTAATACCAAGCATGAATGTGTACCACATAAGTGATACTAATGAAAGAACATGATTAAATGACACTGAACCCAACTTAGATCTATATAAATAAAATCTTAACAATAGAGGCAACCATATTAATCTATGTAAATATGATGAAAAAAACATAATAGTCAAATTGACTCAAAATATCAAGATATACACACATGTCATTAATATCAAAGTAAATAGTATTCATAGTTTATAAATGACAGTCTATATACCACTATGTTTATTTTATAAACTTGTGTCTTAGTTCTCATTATCATAATATAATTGACTTGCCACTTGTATAACCCCATCAATTAGAATATATTGACCAAACCTAAGTCATGGTAAATCTTGTAATCATAAAGAAGACATCAATAATATCTATCTAATAAATATTCAATGATTATAATTGAATAAATCAAATGAAATATAGAACATTATAACATAGTCATTTTTAGAGTAATGATAGAATAACACTAAAATCAATGTATCTAATCAAATCCAGGATATGATATGTAATCGAAACATCATATAAAAATGTTATGAAAATGTCCATGTCAACAATAATCTATAGTTTTTAATTTGTTTTGAATTGGGTCATGACATCCTATCCCTCTTGAAAAGGAACTAACCCAATAACTTAATAAATATTTGTGGGTAATGTTATCTAAAAAGACTTCCATCTTCCCATGTAGCACTCATTTCAATAAATGAGTCCCACTAAACCAATATTTATTGAACTTATATATTTTATAGCTTAACACTATGATGTTACAAGATCCTCATTGGCTCTAGTTGTGTATTTTCCTCTTATATAACCTAAAGATTTTTCAAATCCAAAATATGAACAGGATTAGCTATATATTTTTTAAGAAACCAACATGAAAAAGATCGTAAATCCTAGACAGAGAAGGAAGAAGGGATAGCTAATAAGAAATACAACTGATATTTTTTATGATGTCAAAATTTGTAACAAAGGGTGGAGTTAATTTAGAAGATTTCTCAAACTTAATCTATATTTTCTAAGATCTAACTCACAAAAAGACCTTATCACCAATACTAGATTCACAAGGAGTTATTTTTTAATACGAGTAACTATTTTTATATTAAGAGGTATTTTTTATATTTTTTTGAATAAGATCCATCTACTTATCATATTTTTGATGTACATTAGGTCTATAAATAAGCCTATTTTCCATGTTTTCGCATCTAAGTGGTGTTCTGCACTTATTCCCATATAGATCCTAAAAAGGATCCATTTTAATTACAAAAAGATAAGTGTTATTATAATAAAATCAAACTAAATAGATAAAATATCCCCATTTAGTTTATTAATCCATGACATATATTCATAACATGTCTTCAACCACTTAATTTAACATTTCAGTTTAACCATTTGTTTATGGGTGGTATGTACAACTAAAATTCAAACATGTTTTAAATGTTGAAGTCAAATTTTACTAGAACCTTGATGTGAAAAGTTTATCTTTGTATAAAATTATTACTTATAGTATGCCATGAAATCAAACAACTTATTTTACAAATTTTTTCTCTAACATGGAAGCATCATCAATTACATTTGTAGCAATAAAATAACCAACCATGGTCAATTTATTAATTACGA
Source organism: Torreya grandis (assembly GCA_037957365.1). NCBI lineage: Eukaryota > Viridiplantae > Streptophyta > Pinopsida > Cupressales > Taxaceae > Torreya > Torreya grandis. The sequence continues at coordinate 56,074 of JARHVA010007939.1, read as the reverse complement.
CCATAATATTATCATGTTTGTTATGAGATTTAGGTAGACTATAAATAAAATAAAGTGAAATTACAACCCACTTACCATTTGGTAATTCATGAGATACAACAGACCTCCAAGATGACAATGATTAACTTTTAACCACTAGTATTCTAAGAATTTGGCCACAAAATTAGCCACATCAAGTTTCACACAAAACCAAAAATAATAATTTTTTAACTCACATGTCATATTTGTGACACCTAGATGAGAATAATGTTAGGAACATGTGCTACCCCTTCTCTATATTTTGTCAGTATAATAGTTTATATGGATGCATATGCTTTGTAAGTCATTCTATGAGCACTTTCTTTTATTCCACATTCATGGGAAGTAGTAGTTGCTTATATTAGACTTAGTATATAAGTAAGTGCTGAGGACAATAAAGGCATTTAGGAATTTATTGTATTGATCTTTTTCAAAGGAGGTTTCCCCCTTGAAGAGGCCAGTGATTCTATAATTCAACCATTGTGATTCAGTTCTACTTATTTGAGTTAATATATTATTGATTTTCATAGTTTATTGTATGTATTTATAATTATCTACTAAGTTGTTCAAGAATGATCCTCTCATATAGTATCAGAGCACTTTCTAAGGCCATTTTTTTCAAAAGTTTTTTTTGTCCTGATGCATAATTTACTTAAGTATTTTTTTATATCGTAATAATTTATTTCAAGCTAGGGTAAAAACCTATTTTCATAACTATGGTAAGTGCTTGGGTGAAATCCCTAAAACTCATTATGAAGAGAACCATAGTAGCCCCAAAGAAGTTGGCCCATTGAGAGGACATTCCAAAATAATAGGCAACAACCCCGTCTTGATTGATTAGTTCTCATCCATGAGGAAAACCAAGAGATATCATTTAGAGTTAAACCTAAGGCCAAAATGTTTTTGGAGAGTGATACTCACTCAAATGGCATTGGTGGCTAGAGAGATATCCTTAAACCATTAGGAATTCATTGAAACTCAAGGCCTATTTTTATTAGTTTCAAAATATTTCTAGTAGACTATCAAAAAAAATCAACTAGCAATAAAGTATCCAAAGACTGTTAGAGGACTTGTAGCCAAATAAAAAATGGAAAATAAAATCTAGAATGTGTGTGTGTGTGTGTGTGTGTGTGTGTGTGCGTGTGTGTGTGTGTGTGTGTGTGTGTGTGTGTGTGCGTGTGTGTGTGTGTGTGTGTGTGTGCGTGTGTTTTCCATATATCTCCATCTTTAGTCCCATTGATCCTTAAACTTTATTTAGACACCTAAAATTCCATTCTCCACATTTTCTTCCTTAAGGTCTCATATCTCGATTCCACTCCTAATTCTCACAAATCTCTTTTTTTTTTGGGTTTTGCCATAACTTCTTTTATTTTTTACCATTTTCCTTGAAATATTTTCATAGTGTTCATCTCATGTTTCTTCTCTTTTGTCCCTCTTTCATGAATTTTCTATTTTTTCCATTTTCACTCCTAAAATTGCCCTCACGTTTGTCAATCATACTCCCATTATGCAAAATAATTAATAAAATTACCCTTAACCTTTTTGATTTTACCCAAATCACAAACTTCCTTTATTAAACATGTCTTAAATCTAGTTTTCCTACCCATTGCAAAAAAAATCTCTTATTTGGGTCATGGTAGTAACCTGAACAGGAATAAAAAAACATGGAGGATGAAATTGTTGCCCTAAAGACACATCAAAGATCTTGATGATAAAATTATTGACCTCAGTCTTTAACATACCACCTTGAACAATAGATGGCATCTAGAGTCCTCTTCTAACACCCAAATATTCTTCTTTTAGTAATTTTGTGGGTTGAAGCTTGATTTTCCTTGATTCCATAGTGTATATTTGACTTGATGGATCTATCAAGTAGAACAATATTTTAGTCTACATAATACTTTTGATGTCAACAAGTTTTATTTGCATCCTTTCATTTGGAACTGAAATCCATTCAATAGTATTATTGGTATACCAAGGCTCATGATGAGCCAAGATAGACTAATTTTTTCACCCTCATTTTGCAATGGTTTCGCCATAATACTTTTGATGACTTCACATGAGCACTCACTAAACTTTACCAAATAGGAACCATGAGAGAATATCAAATATAATTTGAAAATTTGATAAATCACACAAAGCGATTGTTCAATGAATTGTTCAAGATTTGTTTTCTCAGTGGAGTAAAGAATGTAATTCGATTTGAGGTCAAAATGTTCCAACCCAACATGATGATGAAATCCCTAAGGTTGGCTAAGTTGGTAAAGGATAAAATCATAGATCATCAATGATTTGAATCCATTTTTTCTCCATTCAAAAATATAACTCCATAGTGATCTCAGACAATGCTAGCCCCCAAAACCACTCTTATTAAGAATTTGACTAAAGTAAAGATGAGAGCCTATAGAGAAAAAGGACTATGTTATAATTATTATAATAAATTCACTCAGGGTCATTAATGTGTTGAGCAAAAGCTCTACTTCTTGTATGTATACTCTTTACCTAAAACCAAATATTTGGAAGATATTTATGATACAATAGATGATTCGAAAGAAGCTCAGTCTATTGTGAAACTTGCTTCTTAGGAAGACCAATTAGATATCTCTTTCCATGCCTTAGTAGGAGTCACCACCTCATAAACCATGTGAGTTAGGGGTTACTTCAATAATTTCCCTCCCATAATTATTATATATTCTAGTAGCACTCATAACTTCATTGACCCTCATATCACCAAATAGGCTAATTATTTTGTCTATCCTTACTCCAACTTTGAGGTCATGATTGCCAATGGGGGCACGTTACCTTAAAAAGAGAAGTTTTTTAATGTGTGTATCTCTAATGGAGATTATAACTTTCACTTTTATATGTTTTCCTTTCCCTTAGGTGTATGTGATGTTATTTTGGGAGCCCAATGGTTACACACACTTGGACCCATCTTATGGGATTTTTCTAAAATTTGGATGTAGTTTTTAGACAATTGGCAAAAACACACATCAAAAGGCTTATAACTAAGGTCTCTTAGCATCATCAATTCACATTTCATGAAAAATATTCTTAAGAAGAATTCACATGGTGTTATTTCCCAACTACATTCCATTCAAAGGCAACCATCAATGGTCTCCACTCCTACTTCTAATCTACAAACCATTCTACATAGGTATGCACATGTCTTTACCACACTAGTGGGATTTACACCTTCACAACCAAAGTACCATCATATTCACCTCCTTCCTAAAATCATTCCTCCCACATCAGGCCCTACCACTACCCATTTTATTAAAATATTGAGATCAAGATGCTCAATTGAGATTTAATAAAGTAAAGCATTATTTGCCCTAGTATCAACCCATATTCTTTCCCAGTTATCCTTATTTGAAAAAATAATGGATCATGGCACCTCTGAATGACTTATGCACACTTAATCACATCGCAATCAAGGATGAGTTCTCGATCCATGTTATTGATGAGATTCTTAGTGAGCTTCATGGTACTCATTTTTTTCCAAGTTGGATCTTTCTCTAGATATCACTAGATCCAACTTCATGAGTACGATATCCCTAAGATGGCTTTTTGCACTCATGATGGCCACTATAATTTTTTAGTCATGCACTTTGGCCTAACTAATGCTCTTTCAACATTCCAATCATTGATGAATAAAACATTCTATCCCTACCTATGAAAATTCATTCTGGTCTTCTTCGATGACATCCTCATCTATAATAAAACATGGTTTGAGCATCTCCAACATCTAAAGCTTAAACTAAAACTTCTATATAAGCATCATATTTGTGAAAAATAGTCTAAATGTGCTTTTGGCCAAGACAAAGTGGATTATCTTGGGAATATTGTTTCAACCCATGGGGTTCAGGTAGATCTTTAAAAAATAGTTGACATGATAAATTGGCCTCATCCTTAGACACTTAAGAGCCTTCATGGTTTTTTAGGGATGACTAGATACTATCACAAGTTTATCAAGGATTCTGGGAATATTGTATCTCTTCTGACATCTATGTTGAAAAAATATGATTTTACATGGGCATAATCTACTGAGTGTGCATTTGAATAATTCAGAATATTTTTGTACTACACTTATTTTAATTATTCCATATTTTACCAAGACCTTCACTATCAAGAGCGATTCTTATGGAAATGGACTTGGTGTTATTTTACTCCAACAAAAATTCCCCATTGCATTCACCATCAAAGCTATTTTTGGAAATAATTTATTACTCTCTAATTATGAGAAGGAAATGATGGCCATTTTATATGCATTATACAAGTGGTAGTCATACCTACAGGGGAATAATTTTTTAATCAAAACTGATCACCAAAGTTTGAATTTGTTTTTGGAACAAGTCTCTACCCCATCAAAACATAAATGGGTTAATAAACTCATGGGTTATGACTATGATATCACTTACAATAAGGGTAAGGAAAATATTATGGATGATGCTCTATCTTACACATTTATAGACCAATCTTCCCTATCATCTATTTTCATGCCTATTCTAAATTGGTTTGATGTTATACAGTAGGGGTATATCAATGACTCCTCATTATCTCAAATCATTTAGTAGTTTGATACTAACTTCTTTGTTACACCACATTATTCTCAAGATGGTGATTTTCTATGATACAAGGGTTGTCTGGTGCTTCTCTAAAGCATAAATCTTTAGCAATTTGTATTATATAAACTCAATGTTTCTCCATCCATAGGGCACTAAGGGTTTCTCAAAAAATAATGAGAAGACACTATGTAACTTCTTTTGGAAGGGAATTAAAAAAGCAATTCAATGAATGGTGGCTAAATATGATACATATCAATGAAACAAGGGTGAAACCATACTCATCCCTAGGTTGCTCAAACCCTTACCCATCCTTACTAAGATTGGGATAGATGTTTATATGGATTTCATTGACGAGCTCCCTAAATATTGAGTAAAATTAGTTATCTTGGTTTTGGTTGATCACCTCTCCAAATATAGTCATTTTTATTCCCTCAACCATCCCTATACTACCTCCATGATCACACAAATTTTCTTGGACCAGATTTTTTATCTTCATGAAATTCCTTTTTCTATTATCTCATATCGTAATGTAACCTTCACTAACCATTTTTGGATAGAACTATTTGAATGCACTAATACCCAACTGAAGATGAGTTCTGGGTATCATCCAAAAATGGATGGCTAGAATGAAATTATCAACAAATGCTTGGAAAATTTACTTCATTACTTCACCTTAGAATAACAACATCAGTGGGAAAAAGTGGCTACCCTCACCGAATGGTGGTATAATACATCCTACCACACTTTAACTAAAATGAGTCCATATGATGCAATATATGGTCAAGCACCACCAGTGATCCTTCCATACACCCCTAGTAGTTTATTAGTTTAAATAGTTGACATGATTCCTTAAACCCAAGATCAGATCCTCAACACCCTATAGGACAATCTTCATATGGCATAAAATTAAATGAAATAATAAGCTAATCAACATCATTTTGAGTGTACTTTTCAAGTAGGTGATATGGTTTTTATTCACCTAAAATAATATAAGCAATCCTTCCTAAAACTAAAAGGGTGTCATAAATTAGATCCTAAGTTCTATGGGCCATATAAGGTTTTATAGAAGATTGGGTCAGTTGATTATAAGTTGGATCTCCCACATTCTTCTCAAGTTCATCCAGTATTTCATGTCTCTTGTCTTAAAAAAGTTCTTGGCACAAACATTAGATTGCAAACTATTTTAATAGAGATTGATAATGAACGATCCATCCTTCTTGAGTTAGAGGTAATCTTGGATAGGTAGACATGCCAACTTTACTCCTAATCCATCACAAATGTTTTAATTTAGTGGCATAGAATGCAACCAAAACATGTCATATGGTTACCACTAGTTTAGATTTAACGCTACTTCCCACATCTGAAGCTTTGAAGATAAAGCTTTTTCTAAGAGGGAGGGGATGTTAGGAACTTGTGCCACCCTTTCTCTTTACTTTGTTATTATAATAGTTTCTATATATGCATATGTTTTGTAAGTTATCCTATGAGAATTTTGTTTTATCCCATATTCATGGAAAGTAGTAGTTTCTTAAATTAGACTTAGTATATAAGTAAGTGTTGAGGCCAATGAAGACATTCACAAACTTATTGTATTAAGCTTGTTCAAAGGAGGTTTCCCCCTCGAAGAGGCCAATGATTATATAATTCAACATTGTAATTTAGTTATACTTATTTGAGTTAATATATTACTAATTTTTATAGTTTATTTCATGTATTTGCAATTAAAATCTAACCTATTTAGGAAGGATCCTCTCACATAATGAGGTGTTTTATGTACTTATTTCAGAACTTGAATTCACAAGTTTCCAAATTTAGTTACAAAAAACTATTTTTATACCTAATTAGGCCATCCTTTTTAATATAAAAATTAGAAAATGACTTTGTGATAGGATTATTAGCCAAAATTATTCTTACCTCTTGGAATTATTCACGAAAAAAGTTATTATTTTAGCACATCATTTTTGAAATTATACCTGATTATAGAAATTTTTGCATGGTATATGTGTCCATTGAGTGCACCTATAATACAATTTTCACTACCATTGACATGGGAAATGTTTATGTAAAAATTACTTACATAGACATTTGCACTAGTGTGTATTCAAGTCATCTTGAAAAATAAAAAACATTTTGAGCTATGATGATCAAATTTCACCTTGAAATGTTTTCCCTACATAAAATAGTTCCACTGATTTAAATCATGAACTATGACAACAAGCTCCATATCATGCATAATATTGTAATGTAAAAAATTTACATATCATGTACACATAAAATCACAAATTTTTTTTTACCACTCTAGTGAACACATCAACTCCTACGCATATAAATATAGTAAAACTAACATGGCATATAAACTTAAGCAAACACAAAACATGATGTCACTACAAATTTTTGATACAACTGGTTATGATTCAATCTACCACATGAAGTAAAGACAAAAAAAAGTCTAAGATTAAATACAACTTGAATCATTGAATGTGCTTTGAGTGCCATCAGTTTGGTACAACATGAATTCTCAATGATTTGAAGGCATGCACAAACACCTAAGGCTAGACATAATTCACTTCTCTTTACAATTTCATCATGAACCCCACAACTAAGCAAAAGATAATTTTTTATAATTGTAACTTCATAAATAGGTAAGGATCACATCCTAACTCTAGTAATATTTAAAAATATAAATTTGTAAATAAGAACAATCACATGGATAACTAAGTAAATGCTACAGTCAACAACTGAAAATTACTTTAAAGGCCACAAAGGTTCAATAGGGTTAAATAGAACATAAAATGACTCTAGAATAAATATAAAGACAAATGTTTGGACTATAATAATTAATGGTTTAAATTTATATGATAATATCACCATAACATAAGTACTATTCTAGAAAATGGATAGATGAAATGAATAAAAGGAGTACCAAACCAAACAACACTTAACAATATTTTCTAACATTCCCAAAAAATAATGACAAATAGAGTTCAAGGAGGACTCACTAAAAATATTAAATGGAGTTGAAAATAAAATATGAAAATTTATACATGCACAATAAACTCAAATAAAAAGGTTACAACTTTTGGATTCAATAAATGTTAAATCAAGTGATTATAACAACCTTTCTAAAGTGGCTTCGTAGATATATATAATCAGAATGGGGTAAAAAAAATAAATGTTATAGAATCTAATTCACATATGATAATTTTATAGGTTACAATTTTTTGTTATAGGACATCTCAAGTTCGAGTATTAATTTTGAACCCATTTCTAAATTAATTTGGCTAATTTCTAAATAGAAAATTCTTAGTATAAACTTGTATTGAATCTTGTAAAAGTGCATGCAATCATCCAATAATGAAAAACATGAAACCAGAGGATGATATATCTATTTGTGTGCTACTTAAGATAGGTATTAAGTCTCAAATTCATTTACACTCCACTAATAAGATTTCAAAGGATATCTCAAGACCTGCCATGGTTAAACTATCCAATTTGATTTTCTACAAAAATTAAGCTATGTTCAGAATAGTCAAGAAACTTCAGCACATTAAACAAGATGTTTATGGAAGTAATAGATACAGCTTTGGGTAGGTTTTCCAGTAGAAGAAAAATATAGTGGGAAAACTCAATGATATACAGTAATTGATAGATCAAGGGAATGAATCTAAAGATACTTTAGAAGAAGAGCATGCCCTATCTTCTGAATGGAAGAATCTTATGGAAAGAGAAGAGGTTTTCTAGAAAAGGAAATCCCATGTTTAGTGGCTTAAAGAGGGGGATAGGAACACTGCCTTTTTTCATCTCTCAGCTATGAAACATAAGAAAGCCAACTCAATAACTAAGCTTTTCCTAGATAATGGAAACATTATTACTGAGGATAATGAAATAGGGGAACAAGCTAGGGCTTTCTTTCAGAATCTACTCACGAAAGAAAATAATAATGATAGAATTGATAGACCTATGAATCAATTCATTGTTAAAATCCCCTGTTTGATAATGGAAGAAGATAATCTAGAGATATTAAAGCCTATATTGGAGGAAGAAGTCCATGCTATTTTATTCTCCATGGTTGTATTCAAAGCCCTGAGTCCTAATGGCTTTTCTCCTATATTCTTTCAGGAATATTGGGAGATAGTAGGAGCAGATCTCGCAGCTGTTGTTCATGATTTTTTCAGATCAGTCAAACTTTTGAAACAAGTTAATAATACCTTCATAGTACTTGTTCCTAAAAATCACAACCTTCACACCTTACTAATTTTAGGCCTATTAGTCTATACAACATTGTTTATAAGTTATGTACTAAAGTGTTGGTTATGAGGATTCAACCTTTACTAGACAAAATTATTTCTCCTGCTCAAAAAGGTTTCATCTTGGGCAGGCAGATTTTTGATGTTGCAATTACCACACATGAGACTATTCACTCCATGGATAAGAGTATAATCCTTAGTATGGCTCCCAAGCTAGATATTTCTAAAGCATATGATAAATTCTCATGGACTTTTCTGTTCTAAGTGATCAAAAAATTTGGGTTTAATGATAAAATGTCTCGCTTGATATGGAACACGGTCTCTTCTACAAAATTCTCGGTGCTGGTAAATGGTGTTCCTAGAGGGTTTTTCTCATCCTCAAGAGGAATTCTTAAGGGATACCCTCTCTATCATACTTATTCATCATTATGGTAGAGGTACTGGGAAGATACATACAAGCAGATATAGCCTCAAAAAAGCTAGTGGGCATCAAACCTGCCTCCTCCCTTCATTTTATGGTAGTACAACAGTTTGTGGATGATACCATCTTGTTTGGAATCTCATCAGTGATTGAAGATAGAAGATGGAAGAATATCTTAAATAATTATGCCAGAGAGTCGAGACAAAGGATAAATTTCCAAAAAAGTAATGTGTATTTCTTCAACACTCCTAATGAACTTTAACATATAATCATTGATATATTAGAATGTGTTGAAGCTACCCTACCAGCTACCTACCTATGTATCCCACTCTCAGTCAGAGAGGTATCTCCTAGTTTTTAGAATGGAATTGTGGAAATAATGCAAAGGAAACTTCTTGGTTGGAAAGGGAAACTACTCAGCAGTGCTAGTAAACTACAACTTCTTCGGGCTTCGCTGCAAGGTATTCCTACATACTTCTTGTCTCTTTTTAAAATTCCTACGTATATTGCTAAGAAATTGGAATAGATCCAAATAAAAATTTTATGGACGAGAGTGGAAGACAAATAGAGAATGTGTGTCTTCCAAAATCTCATGGTGGACTCAATATTAGGTCTATCAGGAACGTAAACAAAGCCATTCTCTCAAAAGTTAGTTGAAACCTAATCCATAAAAACAATGATTGGGTGGAAATAATGTATGCCAAATACATGCATAGCATTGATGATTCCAACTTTCTTCAATAGATGGGATTACCCCAAGAATCTATGATATGGAATAAAATGCTAAAAAGTAGAAGCCTTCTTAAACAGGGAATTAGATGGAAACTTGGAAATGGCTAGCATATTAAATTTTGGGATGATATCTGGTTAAAGGACAAGGCTTTCATCACATAGGGAAACTATGGAGAGATTGCTGACTTGGCTACCTAATTTTTTGGAGATAGGGTCAGTGATTATATGGAAAACAACAATGGGATGAGGAACTAGAAAATTCTATTAGACTGTTGTGATCACCAGCCTGAGCTTTTCCCTAGATTTCAGGAGATCTAGCAGTGCATTCAAGAGATAAAAATCCCTCTCTTCCCCTAGGAGGATGAACAATACTAGTGGCCAAATAAGAATGGATCATTCTCTGTCAAATCTAATTACCATGTACTCATTCCTAAAACTCAGAATAAAGATGTATGGAAAAAGGTTTGGAATCATAAACTTATTCCAAAAATTAACATGTTTTGGTGGGCTGATTCTCATAATAAAATCCTTATTTAGGATAACCTTCAAAAGAGAGAGTTTACACTAGTTAACAGATGTTTCTTGTGTGGTTCAAAAGAGGAATTAGTTTCACACCTCTTTATTCACTATGATTTTGCTCGAGAATTATGGGGCACAATACTTAACAACTTTGGTATTGAATGGGTCTACAATTCTGACCTTAAAGAAGTAATTCTCAGCTGGAATCCAACCTTCACACATCCCTGGCTTATGGAATTATGGAAGCAAACTCTACCATGTTTAAGCTAGATTTTATGGAAAGAGCACAACCACAAAATTTTTAGGTACACTGCTAGAAATACTTCTCAAGTGTTTAACTCCTTTGCTAAGACCATTATGGAAAGTGTCACAACAACTCATATTCATGTTGTGGAGAAACCCCTATCTCAAATTGAAAACCAAACTGCAGCTAGATGGAAGGTTTTAAACCAAATCCCTAGGTATAATAACTCCAAAATGCTACAGAGACTAAATATTAAATGGATCCCCCCAAAGCCTAACTGGATGAAACTCAAATTTGATGTGGCATCCAAGTTGGATGGTAGAGCTAGTGGAGGTGGAATTATAAGGAATGATAATGGATGGATGTCTATTGTCTATGATGGTGGAATTAGATGCCAGAGCAACAACTATGTTGAAGCAATGACTTTACTATGGGGGTTAAAGTTAGCTATATCCCTAGGAATAAGAAACTTGAATATACAAGGAGAATCTAAGATGGTCATAGATGCCATTAATAAAGCATAAAATGTGGGAATCAAGCTAAAAGACATCATTACTGATATCCAATTTCTTTTGCAAAAGTTTTCTGAAGTTGAGATTTCCCATACCTACAAAGAAGGAAACAAGGTCGTTAATGCTTGTGCCAACCTTGGTCAGCAATTTTTAGGTTGGAGGGTGTGGTGACAAGGTGTTCATATTCCCTTAAACATTAGGGAGATTATTCAAAAGGAGATGACTTGTCAAGAATAAGGCACATTGATGACAAGGATAGCTCTCAGAGGTGGTCCACGTGGAGAGGGCCATCGAGGATCTCAAAACTTGATAACCTTAGTACTTTTTGGTAATCATTCATAATTCATTATATCATGAGGTTGAGGCACATAGGTTTCATCATGAAAATCAAGGAAAAATAATTTTCAATCATGGGAGTAGACAACGTCATCTCTGCAAGGTATTTCATAAAAAGAGCTATCACATCTACATTCTGCATAAATAGAAACAAGGGTTAGCAACCAGTTCAAAGCTGAAGGTGGAACATAGGAGCTCCATAATTTGGGTCTACAAATACAAAATGGGGGGAGACCATATTCAAATTGAACCTATCTCCTATTGCAAATTTAAAGATAATCTGCTAGTTTGGCATTATTGTAAAGAAGAGGGTATTAGCCCATATCTAGAAAGGATTAATGGTTATGACGAAAACTTGTCTGAGTAGTTTGTGAGATCCTAGTTAAATAGGCAGGTCACAATGGGTGGAATTAGTTTTGAAATCTCTAAAAAGGTGATTTCTATGGCCACGAGAATGACCATGCAGGGTATAAAACTTCAAATGAAAACCAAAATCATGGATATGGCTAGCCATAAACTATTTTTGGGTGATGGAGAAGAACTCATCCCATATTAAGGAGGGCTTGAGTGCACTAAACTTCTAGAGCTATGGGATGGAGTGTACTTCATTCTCATGAAGTAATTCATGCTCATAGGGTGATTTACTAGGTTCTACAATTACCACCTTCCTTTATTAAATCACTTTAGGTGCAATGTTATTATTAGCTTTCCTTTTTACCTACTCTCCTCTTTAGAACACTCTATCCTGAGGGTGAGAGCTAAAATGGGTAAGAAGCTGGATATGAACCCTATTCCTCTACACCAAGGGCTAATTTTCTACTTATACAACTTTCACTATGCCCTTTAGCCATCCAAGACTATCAGAGATGATAGTGGTGACATTCCTTCCAACCCAGTGTCCAACAATGCTATTGATGAGTCCTATTTTTCCCCTACTCCTACCAAAACAAAAGATTTTTCTTTCTCCACCCCTGAAGAGACCCTTATTACCCCCTGCTCCTTTGTGAGAAAGAAGGGTAAAAATAGAAAGGTTGATGAAAAGGGAGAAAATATTAAAGAGACCATGGAGGGGACCCACAAAAATTTGGGTAGGGCCACGGGGGCCAAGGTGGTAAATCTCACAATCCTTCCAAAATTAATAAGGTAGGATTCTCCTCTAGAGTGGGAAGGTCAGGGTGGATTACTGGTAAACCCACCCCGAAGGCCAGACTGATTAATTACTTGGAAAGTGCTTTGGAAGAAGCAACCCAGGAGGAAGAGTCTAAGGAGAGGGAAAATCCAAGAAATTTTAGAGGAAACTGGAGGGAAGCAGGATACTAGGGATTTTGAGGTTACTGAGGAGCATGGTGCTAACACTATGTGAACTACTGACAGTAAGGGGAAAAATTATGTTGAGGAAGCTGGTGAGGGTACTAAGAATGAGATTGATTGGAAAGCTAAAATTGGGGCCCTGAAGGACTGTATTTAGAGGATAGAGAAGATTTTTGCCAAAGGACTCTAGAATACAATTCTGCTGAACATGTCTATGCTGGAAGTGGTGGGTAATACTGGGCATGCTGACAATGCAGAGAATACTAAGAAACTTAATGATCTTATCAAATCAATAGTTATGTAAGGGGAGTCCTCTCTAACTCTGGTCTTTCCATTTCTTATGTTTTGTTTCTATGTCTGTTGTTTCTCAGCTAGTGTCGTCATCTCTCTGAAGGCATATTTAGTTTGATTGCCTTCTTGTCTTTTTTGGTTGTAAAGGGTTTGGCCCCTGGTTTACCGCCTTACCTTATCAAGAACAATTAAGCTATGAGTATCATAATATTTATGTCAATAAACTTAGTAATAATATGGGTTATAACTTATTAACTTTACTCAAAAAAATTAACTTTAAATATATAATTGACTGTTAATTATATAACTAAAAATACATATTAAGATTAATTAATAATTTCACAATACCAAGGTAAGATAGACTCACTACATTTCAAGTATATAATTACCAATGTTTTCATTCCATGTTATGTTCTCAACATTATTATACTATTCAAATTGTGTGTTCTTAACACTAACTATATCATCCAAATATGAATCTTACAATTTACAACATTTATTTATTCAAATGATCACTAACTTTCACCTAAATAATATTTAATTATCCTACTCAACAAGGTTCTTGACTCATAGATAAAATAGTTTTCAAATCACTACTGAAAGTAACTCTATTAGTTAAGCACTAGTCTACATCTATTTCTAATGCATTAAGTATTAAAGACAAATCATTGAAAATTTACATTAAATAATATTATTGTACATCGATACTCTTGAGTAATATAACAACCATTATAGTTGTCTAGTACATAATCTCCAACATGGATATTTTCAATGATAAATCCATTCATGTTAATAATAGTCTCCAAGAACAAAAGTTTGAAAATATCTCAATTAAAAAAAACATATAATCATCATTTATTCAAAATCCAAATCAAATAATATACAAGGTGTTACTAATTTCAACATAAAAACATTACATCTTTATATTTTATCTTCCACTAGTAACTTGACAACTTACATTATGAAAATAGTCAACAAAAGGGGTTATCTTAAGCTAAGAAAGAGACTTATTCCCCCTAAACACTTCTTTTTTATAAATTGAAAAACAAATTAAATAAATACTTAATCAATAAAATATAACATACTTGTACATTTTTTTATAAGTTTTCTTGCACATGTTAATCGATACTCCACATCAATTGATTTTTACTACTTTAACTATACATGTGTGTGTGTGTGTGTGTGTGTGTGTGTGTGTGTGTGTGTGTGTGTGTGTGTGTGTGTGTGTGTGTGTGTGTGTGTGTGTGTGTGTGTGTGTATCTTGCATCACTAATTCAGCCCCCTCTTAGTGATTGTACCTCTAACATCTAGGTAATTAATATATTTAATATGAAATGGATATATATATATATATAATGTGGATATATATACATTCATAATTTTGGGATATTTTTAAATATTACACTTATAAATTATTGTTAATTCAATTTTTTTAATGTAAACTATATATATCAGTGATGCAAGATAATCAAAACTTCAATTCCAATCCTTTCAAACCCTTAATCAATCAGCACAAGCATTCATAAATCATACAAGTCGTTCATAATAGTGAACAAGAAAAATGATGCAAGATCAAGCACACAACACATGTTTTATGTGGGAAACCCTCACGGGGAATAAAAACCACTCTCAATCCTACAAACACATGGACTAATTATCTTATAACATGATCAGAAACATGATACCTTTTAGTGAAGTATCCACTTTACAAGGAGCACCCTCCCCTAAGTATGAAAAAGCACCAACTTGTTCTAGATGTTGAGCACCCATACAACACCAATGAAATCAATATCTCTATAAATATAATTGTTTTTCAATCTAATTTACAAATGGTTAATAACACATATATTTCAACTCTTTACACTTTCTCAATCTTGATCACATAATCAATGTATCTAAACACCCTTTTGGATCACTCTAGACTTCTTCACTCATCCTCAATCTTCAAAATTGCATGATCACTATTATGAAATCAGAATAATGAACTATATATCATACAAAAAATCCTAAACCTTCTCTAATATTCATTCCATACAATAGGCACACTCTCACTTCTCTATTCTTTCACCTCTCAACTCTTTCTTCACTTGTCAACTCTCAACTCTAGAAACCATCAATTTTAATTTCACTCTTTATAGAGCCTTCATGAATTTTATCTTATTGTTCAGATATAAAACTTGTATTAATATTTAAGGATTCTATGAAAATATTAAATATCTCAATAATACCCTCATAGGTTGGCCATAGCATCCATGGGTCATCCTTAAGCAACTACATCTTTCAAATAGGCCTTAATAGCCCTTATAGGTCTCATAGAGACCTATTAACTTATTTATAAATTAATATAGAAAATTAGGAACATAATACCACTCAAAAATTCATATTTACATTCCATATTACCCTTAATACACCTTTAATTTATTTCATCCATCACTACACTCCTCTAGATGTGCACAATCTACTCAAACATTAGTCTTGTACATAAGAACATGAATGAATAATTAATCAACTTCAGAGGTCAATAATTGGAATTTTATATATATTAAAACTTTATAAATAATTTTTATGGATATAAATTATAATAATTTACAACTTTTATTTTTATACCACCATCAAATTCATCATATATCAAAATTTATATCTCAAACAATATAGACTAGTTTTCCCTTGTTATTTTAAATACCAATGATCACTGTGTAATGAAAAAGATTCAAACACGTGTATTCATCTCATTCCCCATATAAATTTCATAAAATATAATCCATTTATCTCTTTTTATTTTTCTTATATTTAACTATTAATACTGGTTGTTGATCTTTGATCCATGCTTCCAAGATTATGCCATTTAGCAGCCCCACGTGCCTTTTATGTATCC
>JARHVA010007939.1:0-35000 GCA_037957365.1 Torreya grandis | reverse complement strand
CATGTTTACCTATATTTTTAGATTAAATTAGAATGTCATCTAAGAAAACTAGCACAAATGTATCAAATAAATCCCCAAAAAAGTTGTTCATTAAGTTAATAAATATATCTGGTGTATTTTTTAAGCCAAATAGCATAATTTTGAACTCATAATGAGTATATTTGGTTTGGAAAGGATTCTTATGCACATATTCCTCCTTGATTCTTAGCTTATGATAGATTGATCTCAAAATCAGTCTCGGATAATATAGTTTCTCCCTTGATTTGATTAAATAGATCATCTATCATTGGTTGTTACAACCCCTCTAGGTTACATTAAAGTTATTTTTTTAAAATTTCATGTAAATTACTTATAAGATCACCCATAATTATCTTTAATTTTACTATTTGCTATTATAAGTATTAAATATAGAAATGTATCATCCCACTGGTTAATAATATGATCCATTTAGTTTTCAAACATCCTCTAGCATAATACAAGATGAATATTTCTCATAAAATAAATAGTGAAAAGAGTCAAGTACATCAAATCACTGAGATAATCCATAATATAGATATAAATCAACATATAATCCATGTAGTTACAATATTTAGAATTATTTACAAGTCTCACAGCTATTACTATACTGAATAGTCATCAATAATAATGTACTTCATATTAAATTTTAGTACAAGCTCAAATATGCAAGATAACATGTATAAAAGTACAAATAAGACTAATAAATAACTCAATGATCCTTAAAAATAGCCATGAGTGTGATTATCAATGGTTAAATAGTTGAAAAAAAAACATGATCAAGGTGTTTTTCCTCCAACCTAGACCATTGGTCTCCTACACACCTCCCCACTAGGAGTGGTCCTTCCCTTCTTGGAAAGGTAGATAAAAATACTATGTATATTGAGAAATAAATCATAACCCATGTGTGTACAATCATTAATACATATATAAATCACATATACCATGAAAAACAATCTTCCATCTAATATGACATCAGCATACACATGTAAACTAGAAAGTATAATGGAAAGACAATGTCTCAACTATAACATTACTATGGCTAAATTTTTCATTATACAAATCATATCTCACATGGATCTAAGTAAATTCCACTCACACAAACTCTCTTCTAATTAATTTGAATCTATCAAATGATATCATGGGATAGATATATGAGTTACAAGTCAATACTCTCATATATCTATCACCTATTATCTATGAAACATGCCTAGCAATTTTCACATACACAATTCAAAGCATACTAAATACAAATTACAACATACATCAATCTAAAGAATTATGTGAGGTATAAGTAATCATTATTCAACAATCACATTGTTTGAAATTGATTAATGTCATGTATATGTTCTTTTAATAAACTATGTTCAAATTAGAAATACACATAGTCCTAGAACAAGAATCCAAGATTTAAAACACTATATCCATTTTTGAACATATCTCTCTTTTGCTTTCAAACACAAATCATATAATATCTGATAGTATTAAACTAATTTCATAATATAAACCAAATAATTCTTAAGATATCTCATAGAAACAAGTCATATTCTTTTTATTTTTTTGTAGTTCTTAAACAACTTGACCTTCTAAACTTATTACATCATTTCCTATTACATTAAAGAATCCCATATCTTAATTAGAATATGATTTCAATTTTTTTTTTCTTTTCTTTCTTTTCTTTTTTTTTTTTTTTTTTTTTTATGTGTATGTGTAATACACATTTCTATATGTTATATCATTTGTAATGATTCATTGATAAATATAATTAGTATGGTATATCATGCAAATGTGTGTGTGCGCGCGCACGCGTGTGTGTGTGTGTGTGTGTGTGTGTGTGTGTGTGTGTGTGTGTGTGTGTGTGTGTGTGTGTGTGTGTGTGTGTGTGTGTGTGTGTGTGTGTGTGTGTGTGTGTGTGTGTGTGTGTGTGTGTGTGTGTGTAATATTTTCAGCAATTTACTTTATTCAATTTTACTAAATGTACAACCAATGGACAAATTGCCCACTTCAAATAAAAATAGTCACTTATGTGACTATACTTAGAATTTCCAATATGTCCTACATCTGTACTAACTCATCCTAAAGGAAACAAATATATTTTTAACTTTTATATCTCAGTGTAAATTTAAAATATATATTTGCTTACATAGTTATATGTGTCCATCTTTAGACACACACACACACACATAAAGATATTTGTTTAAGTATACCAATATAATAAGTTTCCAAGAAACCATTATTATCAATAATATATATTCAAATCTCATCATTCTAATTGATAATAAAAAATCCTACAACATCCTTGTGTGTGTGTGTGTGTGTGTGTGTGTGTTTATATACATAATTTTTCAGTTTATATTTTGTATTGAATCTCAAATATACCAAGTTGAGTCCCTACAGCTAAAATAATACAATTATAGGTCTTTATTTTCACACACACACACACACACAAGTAATCTTCCATACAATAACATATGTTATAAATAAAACTATGTTATTATATTTCCAGAACTTCATGACATCCAACACAAGTTCCAAGGAAATTTCCAAATAAAAAAACTATAACTCACCTATATCATACTCAGCATGTGTGATATTTTTTCAAAAAGATATAGGGTTTAAGTTCTGAATTAAAATGTATGAATGCACAATCCTTATGAAATCTAAGGTTTTTATAATAATGAATCCCAACCAACATTGATGATTTACAAAGTTGAAAATAGGGAATAGGTTTTATCTCCTTAAATAATTTTAAAGGAAGTTTCATACTAAATAATTCAAAAACTATTATCTACTTATGTTACATGATCATTTATTTTAAAAATACCTAGTTTTGTTTTCAAATAAGGACTTGGCCTCATCTATATAGGCATGTGGATGGAACTGATTTCCATCTCCAGGTCTATAGACCTGAGGTCCTAGATTCTAATTAATAAATTTACTAATAAAATTCAATTTTCATCACATATATGCTTGGCATAAAATTTATAGGCCTATGGATGGGACCAAGTTCCATCCCTAGCTCTGTAAACTTGAATCCCTAGTTCTATATAACAAAAATATACCATTACCCACATTTAAACAAAGTACTTATTGTAACCCATATCAAAGAATCATATTTTATTGCTAAACTAAGTCTATAATGAATAGCCAAAATTATAAACTCAAGTTTAATTGACTTGGTTCTACAATGGATACAATTTAAATATGTGAAATGGTAGTAATTCCTTATTTTGATCTCCTTTTCCTTTCCTATCGCATTACCATTATTATCTTTTTCCTTTTTCTTATTCCATTTTCCAAATTCTAACCACATTTTACATGGCCACTCACCTCTCGTACTAAACTATAAGTGTTTCATTAAGAAGTCACCTTCACTTCTACTTGATCTACATACTATGTATACTATTATGCAATCCATTTCCTTAAATTCGAGCATGGACACCACATGCAACTTATTCATCATTGAAAAATGTCAAAGTCAACTCAACATAACTAAAACCTAATTTCTTCAGCTTCGAATTTCATGACAATTTACTAATAAACCTTTACCAACAAATTCCAAAGTTCCAAATTCACAAAATTATTTTAATTAAATTACATTGGATGTTTTCACCCTATTTCATCTCCCCTCTATGTCACCAAAAATGGGCATAGACTAAACAAATTTAAATAAGATCCACAAACACTCAATACATATATAAGCTAGAATGCATCTAAAGTTACCATAGTATAATTTAGTTTCTATAAAGTTTTAAGACGACACAACCGATCAATACATAGACTTCAGATAATATATTAATCAAGACAAATAATGAACTCAATAATGTAATAATGTCTTACTCACTGCAAGGACAAAAAATACAAGCAACATTCAACATTTTAGTAGAATAATTATTATCATTCATTTTATCCAAGAAATCAAGTGTATGGTGTGTTTTTTCTATGTATGGGTTTGGTTGAGTTATCTCAATTCCCAATCCTCATATTTTCACCCTCCTCCCTTATGATACTCTCCCTTTGTACCATTCTATGAGATTGGGACAATCCTATAACCACCTCTATCAAACAAAATTAGTTAGTTTGAGCTTATAATAATTTATAAAATATTAAGAATATAATTAATTATCAATGAACTGTTATAATTTAATTAAATCCTAGTAAAACATGATCATATAACATAGTATAAATATATGTAAATTTCCTCCAACATAAATGATCATGAAAAAAAAATATGACTACCAATCATATACTTTAAATATCTAAATATCATATGAAAATCAGAAATACAAATAATTAGTTCCATATCCCTTATTAATACTTAATTAGTTTTTGTAAAGTGGAATAGGATGTAACATCCCCCTCCCCTAAAATATCCCATCATCCTGATGACTTTTATTTCAAACAATAGTTTAGTAAATAATTAATAATGTTTAGTAGAAAAATCATTTAAATAAAGGAGGAAACGTTCTCAAGAATTCTTATTCATTTTTCCATGAAGACTATCCTCATAATATTGGTCCTACTGGACCTTGTATTATGACACTTCCCTATTATACAAGCTAATATTATGGGTATAAATAATTTTGATTAGTTTTAGTGTCCCCTAGATCTAAAAACTGTAATGCATTCAAGTCCAAAACATGTGAAGGATCAACTATATATTTATGAATATAATATACATGAAAAATATTATGCGTTTGAGAAAAAGTTGGGGGCAAATCAAGTGTATATGTTATAAGATATATCACTCCTAGAATATCAAAGTGTCCCACATATCTTGGTGATAATTTTGTTGATTTACCAAACTTAATATCACTCTTTTAGGGTTTGACCCACATAAAAACTTTATCTCCAAGTGAAAAATACCTTGTTCTTTTTAGACCATCACATTTTTTATGCCTATCATTGGCTTTAGCCAATATTTAAATTATTAACTTTACTTGTTCTTCCATTTTCACTAGCATATTAGGTCTAAAAACCACTCTATCTTCTAATTGTCCCAATTAATTGGTGTTATACACCTGTTACTATATAATGCCTTTAAAAGAGACATTTTCAATGCTATTTAGAATGAGTTGTTATAAGAAAACTCAACCAATGGTAGGTATTCCTCCCATTTGTATTATTGTTTCATGAAATACATTCTCAAAATATCTTCAAAAACTTCATTCACTCTCTCTATTTTCCCATTTATTTCTAGATGGTAAGTTATACTAGAGTTTAGTTGTGTACCAATGTTGATTTGAGATTTTGCCAAAACCTTGAGGTCATCATAGCATCCCTATCTAAAATGATATTTTTTATAAATCCATGTAATCTATATACCTCTTTTACCAAAAAAAATGTGGGAATTAGTGTATCATCTATTCGATTACCTGAAATAAACTAAGCTACTTTCATAAGTTTATTCTCAACTACTAGTATCATTTCATGACAGTTTTTAGATATAATAAATCATTAGAAAAAGTCCATGTTAATAACTTATCACTTCTATTCTAGTATGGAATGTGGATACACCAACCTAGAAGGAGGCAAATGTTTAACCTTAACTCACTGACATTCTAAGCATCTAGACACAAATTATATCATGTCTTTTTTTATTCCTTTCCAAAAATGTAATGGTCTTATTTATACTAATATATTAGTCACTCTAGGTTGTCTTAAATATGGAGCATTGTGAAATTATTTTAGCATAATATTCCTCAAATTTATCCTATCATGTACATATATTCTACCATTATATATCAAGAGTCCATCATTCTCAAACTAAAATTCATGGTATCTACAATCATGAGTATTCTCAACCAATGTTTTCTTTGCCTATTGATATAACTCATATTCAAGTGAGAATTTTACTACCTAATCTCATAAAATACTCTTTATAGTGGTTATTGCTGCAATATAACTTGTACAACAAAGGGCATATGCAATTCTATTTTATTTTCCCTAAATTTAATTAATTTCAAAATCATAGACTAATAAAAAATATAACCATTGCCTTTTATGAGCATTAAGTTTAGGTTGGGAAATTATAAAATTGAGTCCCATATTATCAGTTTTAAGCTCAAAAGTCTTTCTAAATAAATAATGCCTCCAAACTTGCAAGGCATGAACTATGGTAGATAATTATAGGTCATTTAGTGTATAATTTGCCTAATAAGGATTCAATTTCCTTGATTCATAAGATACAAATGAACTATGTTGCATAATAACTCCTTCTAAACCATTTCCTAATGCATTTTTTATAACTACAAAATGACCATTTAGATCCAGAATCTGCAACACTGGTGTTGAAAAAAGCCTCATTTTCAAAATCTAAAAGGCTTCTTCACACTTATCATACCAAATAAAATGTTTCTCATTCCACTAAATAGATGTGACATAATTATCTATATTAGAGATATTCGACATAAACTTCATATATTACCCTATTAAACCCATGAAATTATGCACCTCGTGCACTTTTTTTGGAGTTGACAACTCCATAATAAATCTAATCTTGGTTGGATTCACATAAATTCCTTTTACAAATATAATATGTCTCAATTATTTTACTCATTTTTGAAAGAAGGAAAACTTAGACAATTTTATATAGAGTTTATACTTTTGTAACCACTATAAGACCAAACACAAATGCTCAACATGCTCTTCTTCACTTTTAGAATAGATGAGAATAGTATCGAGGAATACTAAGACAAATTGATCAAGATAATATTTGAACACATTACTCATGAGGTTCATGAATGTAGCAAGTGTATTCATTAGTCTGAAATGGAGCACCATAAACTTGTAAACCGATACTGAGTCCTAAAATCTATTTTTAGAATATCTTCCTCTCTAATTCTCAATTGATGGTACCCAACTTGTATATCAATCTTTACAAAT
The DNA here is from genome assembly GCA_037957365.1 of Torreya grandis. Lineage (NCBI taxonomy): Eukaryota > Viridiplantae > Streptophyta > Pinopsida > Cupressales > Taxaceae > Torreya > Torreya grandis. Next base: position 28,100 of record JARHVA010007939.1, on the reverse strand, counting down.
ATTTTTATACCATGTATTTGATCAAAAATATCATCAGTGTGAGGTAAATGATACTTGTTATTGATTGTTTCCTTATTTATCATTTGGTATTCAATACACAGATGAAGGGTTTCATCATTATTTTTGACAAAGACTACAAGTGCACCCCATGGTGAAACAGTTGGATAAATCAGCCCTTTATCCAATATCTCCTAAATTTAGGCCTTTAACTTAATTAACTTAGTTATTATCATTATGTAGGAAACCTTGAATTGTGGTTCTAATCCTAGAATGATATCAATGGTGAAGTTAAATTCCCTCTTGGGAGGTAGACCCATTAATTCCTATAGAAAGACATTATAAAATTATTGAATAAAATGATAGTCTTCTATTAAGGGTTCCTTAGTTTCACCAAATTCATCCATCTTGACTAGGAATGTTTGATATCCCTTATATTGAGCCTTTTTCTATTTAATGGATGAAATTTTCCTTAGTTTCAGCTCTCTCTAGTCTCCTTTAATTTGGAATTGATTTATGAAATCATATAAACACTCAAACTTATTAAGAAAATAATCAACATTGTATTTGTGTTTAGAGATCCAATTTACTTCTAAGATCACATCATATGACCCTAGTGGTGTTGCATAGAGACCAATAATCATAGTGAATTTTGGTAATTAAATCTCAACCTTAATAACACATCTATCAACCTTGACCTTGGATTCATTCTCATACTAAAATAACCAAACATTTTCTATAAAAAAACCTTTCTTAGATAGTTTAATTAACATTATAAGAGAGATAAAACATTCAATAGCTCCTAAATCTAACAAAACAAAATTAGATTTCCCAAATAAAATACTTGATACCTCAATGGGAGATGCTGAAAATTCTAATTGATAGTTCTCAAATAATACATGAATTCACTATTGAAAGGTTCTCTATTACAATGTAGAGGTGGAATAATTCTTATTTATACCATCTATCTTCCATCGAGCACAATCCTTAGCATAATGATATCCTCCACATTTAAAGCATCTGCCAGGTGGTCCTTTCTTCTAAAATTGATTAACTCCCTTGAATTCTTATTTGAAACCACTTCTAGGCTTCATATTCCCTAAATCATTATTTAATCCTACATTCTAGATATTAAATTATTTTTTAGAATTCCAATTTGGTTTACAATTATTATTATTGAAGGTTGTTTTTGAGCTTTCAAACTTCTTTTTAAATTTTTATTTGACCCCAACAAGTGATTATGTTGTTCTTTCTTACCCACCTTTTCAAAGATTTGGTCCATGGTGTATGGTCCATTCACATCCGCTTCACATCCTACTTGGGGTTTTAAGCCCATGATGAAATTCTTGATCCCAAAATGTTAATCTTTCTGATACTATAAAACATACTTTAAGAGTTTATGAATTATTCTAAAGTATTCATTTACTAAAAAATCCATTTACTTTGGATTATATAAAAAAATTAATTTTTTATTAAAGTACAGTTGAGGTAATCATAATTCTCTGAAAAGAGTTATAAATTATTCCCAAGTAGTGGTAGTAGAGTTAAGACTCATCTCAAGACTCTTATTAACCCACCAAGTTATTACTTCACCAACTAGTTGGTAAACTCCCCAAGTTGACTTGGTCACCTCAAAATAATTTGGAATCTCAAAATATTTTTCCATCTCAGTAAGATAATATTGAACTTCATCACCGATTACTATAACATTAATCTTGGGTGGGTTTACTTTCTTTATATCTTGCACAAGCTCTACAACTACTTGAGATCTTGCTACTTGTTAACCTTCATCATGCTCCTAATTTTGAGGCTCTTCCTAATCATCTAGTTGTTATTATAGAACATCCTATTAATTTTCCCCTCTATTCCATAAATTCATCACTCTAGAGATGTTATCTTGTCTCATAGTCTCATTCATGATAGTCAGTATTTGATTAGGCTTTATAGCTTGTAATGCTACTAGTTGATTAGAATGAGAACAAAGGTTCAAATTTTAAGTCCCCTCTCCATTCTATATACCTTATGCCATTCTTCTCACTAAAATTAGGATAATTAAATTTATTTTAGTGGACTCATTAGGAATGAGAACTAAACCTTTGTTTTGATATCATAATATTACAACCCCTTTAGGTTACATAGAAGTTACCACAAAAAAAAGTCAATGTAAATTAATTTTAAGATCATCCATAATTATCTATAATTTTACTATTTGACTAATAAATGTAAAACAAGTATTAAATACATAAAAGTATAAACCCAATCATTAATAATATGATCCATTTAGTTTTTAAACAACCTCTAATAGAATACAAGATGAATATTTCTCATAAAATTAATAGTAAAAAGAGTCAAGTACATCAAATCACTGATATAATCCACAATATAGTTATAAATTAACATACTTCTATTTTTGTTATAATATTCATAATTATTTATAAGTCTCGTAGCCATTATTGCCCTGAATAGTCGTCAATAATATTATACTTCATATTACATTTTAGTACAAGGTCAAATATGAAAGATAACATGTACAAAAATACAAATATGCTAAAAAATAGCTCAATGATCCATAAAAATATCCATGAGTGTGATTCTCAATGGTTGAATAACTAAAGAGAGTGATAGTATCATTAGGGTGTTTTTCCTCCAACCACAGACTATTAGTATACCACACACCTTCGCACTAGGAGTGACCCTCCCCTTCATGGAGGGGAAGATAAAAATAATGCATATATCCAAAAATAAACCATAAATCATGTATGTAGAATCATTAATACATGCATTAATCATATATACCATGGAAAACAATCTTTTATGTAATATGGCATTAACATATACATGTAAACTAGAAAGTATAGTAGAAAGATAATGTCTCAGCTATAACATTACTTTGGCCTAAGTTTTCATTATAGAAATCAGATCTCACATGGATCTGAATCAATTTACCTCACACAAACTCTCTGCTAATGAATCAATATATATCAAATGATATCAAGGGGTAGATATATGAGTTACAAGTTAGCACCCACATATATCTATCATGTGTTATCTCTGAAACATGCCTAAAAATTTTCACATACACCATTCAAGGCATACTAAATACATGTTACAATATAAATTAATATAATTAATTATGTAAGGTATAAGCAATCATTATTCAAAAGTCTCACTATTTCAAACTCATTAATGTCATGTAAAAGTTATTTTAATAAACTATATTCAAATTATAAATGCATATAGGTCAACAATAAGAATCCAATCTTAAAAACACTATATCCTTTTCACAACATATCTATCTTCTCCTTTCAAACACAAATCATATAATATTTGATAGTATTTTACTAATTTTACAATATAAACCAAAGAAGTCTTAAGATAGTTCATAGACGCAAGTCATATTTTTAAAACTTTCTAAATGTATTCCATCATTTCCTATTACATGAAAGAATCCCATATTTTAACTAGAATATGAGTACTACCTTTATATATATATACATACATATATATATATATATATATACATATATATATATATATACATATATACATATATATATATATATACATATATATATACATATATATATATATGCATGATCTTCCACACAAATTATATTTAAAAATGAATCATTACAAATTATATAACATCTGGGACACACACACACAAACACACACACAAACACACACACACACACACACACACACACACACACACACACACACACACACACACACACACACACACACACACACACACACACACACACACACACACACACACACACACACACACACACACACACACACACACACACACACACACACACACACACAAACATTACTCGATAATTAATTTTTCTAAACATACAAGCAATAGACAAATTTCCTACTTCAAATAAAAATATTCTCATATATAACTATACTCAAAAAATTTAATATATCATATAGTTGTACTAACTCATCCTAAAGGAAATAAATATATGTTTAGCTTTGACATCTTAGTATACATTTAAATTATGTATTTACTTATATAGTTATATGTATCCATATTTATTTGTGTGTGTGTGTGTGTGTGTGTGTGTGTGTGTGTGTGTGTGTGTGTGTGTGTGTGTGTGTGTGTGTGTGTGTGTGTGTGTGTGTGTGTGTGTGTGTGTGTGTGTGTGTGTGTGTGTATTCATTTAAGTATAATAATACAATAAGGCTCCAAAGAACCATTAACATCAATTATATATATTCAGATCTCGTAATTCTAACTGATAATAAATAGTTATTATAACTCACTTATATCATGATCAGCCTATGTTCTAAATTGAAACATATGCATGTGAAATCCTTATGTAATCTAAGTTTTTTAGATAATGGAGCTCATCCAATAATGCTACTTTATAAGGATGAAAATAAGGCATAGGTTTTATCTTCCTTAATCATTTTCAAGGAAGTTTTATACTACATAGTACTATAGTTTTTATCTACTTATATTAAAGGCTCATCTATTTTTAAAATACCTAGTTTTATTTTTAAATAAGGGCTCAACCTCAAATTTATAGGCCTTTAAATGGAATTGAGTTCCATCCCTAGGTTTATAAACCTAAATCCTTAGATTTTAATTAATAAATTTACCAATAAAATTTAGTTTTCATCACATACAAACTCAACATCATGTTTATAGGCCTATGGATGAAACTAAGTTCTATCCCCAGGTCTATAAATATAAAACCCTATTTATATATAACAAAAATATATCATTACTCATATTTAAATGAAGTACTTATTGTAACCCAGATCAAATAACCATATTTTCTTACTAAACTAAGTCTGCAATCAACAACCAAAATTACAAAATCAAGTTCAACCAATCTGGTTCTATAATGGTTACCATCTAAATATGTGAAATGCCAACTTTTACTTCCTTCCAAGCTCTATTTCCTTTCATTTCATGTTACCATTCTCATATTTTTCCTTCTTCTTATTCTTTTCTAAATTTAAACCACGTTTTGCATGCCCACATGCCTCTCTTAATAAATTGCAAGTGTTTCATTAAAAACATGACTTCACTTCCACCTGATCTGCATACTATGCATGATATTACATAGTCAATTTCCCTAATTTTAAGCATGGCCACCATATTTAGCTTATTCATCATTGTATAATGGCCAAGTCAACTCAACATAACTAAAACCTAATTTATTCCTCTTAAAATTTCATGGAAATTTTCTAACAAACTTTTACCAACAAAATCTAAAGTACCAAAGTTACAAAAAAAAATTAATTAAAATGCTTTGGGTTATTTTACCCTATTTCATCCCCCCGCCCCTCCCTCCCACTATGTCACCAAAAATGGTCATAAAGTAAACAAATTTAAACATGATCCATAAACACTCAATACCTCTTTAAGCTAGAATGCATCTAAGGTTAATACAATATAGTTTAGTTTTTATAAATATTTTAAGACCAGTCAATACATAGACTTCACATATAATGTTAATCAATAGAAAAAATGAACTTAATAATATAAACATGCCTTACTCATTAAATAGACAAATAATGCAAGAAAATTTCAACATTTTAGTAGAATAACTATTGTCATTCTTTTTATCTAAGAAATCAAACATGTGGTGTGTATGTATATATAGGTTTATTTTATTTATCTCAATCCCTAATGCTAATATTTACACCCTCTTCCCCTATGATACTATCCCTATGTACCACTTTCTAAGGGAAGGATAGTCCTACAACCACCTAAATATAATAAAAGGTAGTTATTTTAAGTTTATAACAAGTAATCAAATACTAATAATATAATTAATTATCAATGAACTGTTATAATGAAATTAAATTTGTAAATTTAATCCTAGATAAACATGATCATATAACATAGTATAAACATATGTAAATTTCATTCAACATAATTAAACATGAAAACAAACAATATGACTATCAATCATACAACATAAATATATAGATATCATATGAAAATCATAACTATAAATCATTAGCTCCATATCCCATACTAATACATAAGTAGTTTTTGTAGAGTGGGATAGGATGTAATAGTAGAAATGGATAACATTTGTTTATCCTCACTTTATTTAGAATATGATAGTTAACACACAACCTCAAGGTTTCATCCTCCTTTATAGAGACAACTGGAGCACCCCAAGGAGATACACTTGATCTAATACCACCATTTTCCAAAAGTTCTTGAATCTAAACTTTTAATTCCTATAAATCTACTACATTAATTTTATAAAAAACTTTAGAATTAGATATAACTCTTTAGCATAATATTGATAGATAAATTAAATTCATGTTATGAGGAATTCTAGGTAGTTTTTCTATAAATACATCCATAAATTCCGTAATGAAAGGAAAATCTCTACACATTGTTTCTTTATCCTTAGGAAATTCCTACATTTGGATAGCTTATAGTTTGTAGAAATTATGTACTACCTTTTTTATAAATAATTCTAAAATTAATTTATGTGTATAGTATTTTGAATGCCTTATACTTCCATGATTATACCAAAAAGATATGTGCATTTCACCCTTTTACCAAATCAATCAAGCATTACTTTATGTGTTTGTAACTAGTCCATACCCAATATTAAATCATAAGATCCTAAAGGATCTAAAACTAAGTTTAGTATAGTCTTGAAAATTCTTAAATCTATCTTAGATTTCTCTAAGCATTCATAGATTGACACCTTTTTACATGTACCAAACTCTATCTCTAAACCTTCTCTAACTTTAACAAGTTTTAAACTACACTTGTTTTCTAAAATAGGTGAAATAAAGTTATTCATAGTACTAGAATCAATCAAAATGGACACATTAAAACCAAATAAAGTACTTCTAGTTTCTATCAGAGTAGATTGGAAATTAGCATTTCAATTTCAACAATGCATATAGCTAATGGTTGGTTGATTATCCAAGTTTTAGTCTTAGATAGTCCTTTTCATAGTGGTCATCACCATATTCCTATCATTATACAACTCTTGGGGGTGAAATAAAAATTTATTTGGCTCATTTGGCCAATCCACATTGATTATTTTAGGTCTGGTTCCTTCTCTTTGACCCTAATTTTGATGAGTTTTGGGTATTAAAGTTTTATTTTTCCCTTAGAACTTACCAAATCCACTATTAATCCTTGTAGACATTAAATTTTGATTTTATTTCTTGAAATTTTTAGGAATGAGAGAGAAATTTTTAGTTTTTATTTTATTGTCTACTCTTCTTAAAATCATCCCTTACTTTATGCCAATATTTTTCTTCTCTTCTTCCCTATGGATAGACTCAATGGCATCCACCAATGTTTTTGTATTGGTCATATTAACATCATGCATCAATACTTACTTTGATCCTATTTCAAACTTGGTCACTTTAGTCTCTTCATCATGCATATAATTTACATGACACAATAAATTTAGAAATTTATTTTCATATTTAATGACTGACATGTTTTCTTCTTTTAACAACTAAAAATCAATGATTTTGTGTTCTTTAAATTTGGCACTTAAGTACCCTTTTTATAAGTATCTTTAAAAATTTTCACAAGAGTCATTTGTCAGTACCCATATAGAGCACATAGATGATTCCATAATAAAACAATACCACCAACCAATTGATATGTTGTCACCCTAGCTTTCACATTAGAGAGTATGTTTTATAGATTAAAATTCTTCTACAAATGTTCTAGCCAAGCATAAACTACATAATTAGACTCTTACCATGAAAAGGTAGGTGGAGGAAGATTCTTAAACTCCTTAATGATTGGGTCTACCACTATCAAGGGCAACTCTCAAATTAATTTTTCTTCCATTTACTCATTTTCCAGCTCACGTAAGTCTTATTGAGGAGCACTCTCAAGGTTATTTACATTGTGTTCCTAAGTTTCCATTCTACCTTGAATACTATTTAAGGTTGTAAAAATCCCATTCAGGACCTCTTCATGCTTTTCAATTAGATTTACTCCAACTAAATTAACATTAGGTACTTTATTTTTACTACTAACATTGTTAATGGGATGAGGGTCATCTATATTGTTATTCTAATTATAATCACCATGCCATCTACCTCTATCTCTTTTAGGATTATTATTACCTTGGTTGGTATTGGCATTGGCCATTCGCCTTAATATTTTTATAACCAACCCAAAGAGTTAAAAATTTACAGATTAATAGAAGATACAAATTCAAAAAGTTTCTCCCCAAATTCCTTTATAGCATCAACATGTACTTGGTACTAATGTAATGAACCCTAAAAAAAATTATTTTAAAATCAAGTCAAATAGAGTGTTTTTCCATAGTAAATGTACTAAAGATACAATAGTTCTGCACAACTCAAACTTAATCTTAGTTAAAGATCACATGAAAGTCTTATTGTAGCATATAATTTCACCCTTGTGAGTGAGTTATTTAGGATCTCTCACTCTTAGATACAAAATGGGAATAACCCTAGGTTGTGGGTATCTTGTGATGGGGTTGAACCTCTAGAGAAGGTTGATTCCTTTTGGTAGCTTACCTAAACTATGATTTTTCTTGGAAAAGAGGTCAAAGATTTGCAAGTGATTACTAAAACATAAATAATATGATACACCAAACTTAAAGAAAATCCAAATTATATGAAACTAATAATAAATTAGTTCAAATACAACCTTCACTCACACAATCTCTTAAATTAGTCATTTTTTCATCAATGTTTCTAAAACTAGGCCCACTAGACAAGAAATAGAGCATACAGGAGTATAAAACTCACACTATGCATTCATTGATGATCAAAATAACACAATTTTAAACTTGTAACAATGGTTGAATAACTATAAAAATGCAAGAAAGGATAATTACCAAGGAAAGACACCCTTCCATAAAGTAATCATACACAAACTAAATAGATCATTAGATGCAAGAAAGAGATAGGAAAAATAAGTCATCTTATTACTTCAAAGGCTATTTTTAAAAAATTGATAGGGTTTTGCCTTTTCAAATGAGATTATCTTTTACCAATGGGGAATAAAAAGGAGATATAGCAAAAAAGGGAAGAGAGAGGAGAAGAAAGCTCTCAAAATTAAAGAAATGTCACTCAACCACCTTCCATGGAGTCTCAAAAACATTTTGATTAATTAATCACTAATCCCCTCTTAAAAATTAATGTCCAAGGGTCAAAAGGGTTTTCAAGCCTTCTCATTGGCTTAAAAGGCATAATAAGACAAAAATCTTTGAGGAAGATGATATCACACTCCACTATCTTAAATTCATCAAGGATCTGAAGACTCATTAAATGCTAAAATTTTCTCTCTAACTTCCAATCTCCTCCACTTTTACTTCTATGCCCCATTCCACTTGCCTTCTAAAAACCACTTGACATCATGGTTAGTGATCCTGATACTTTATGCTTAGAACTGACCTTAAAGGTTATTTTTGAGTGTTTGATTTTTAATTTTTCCTTAATTATCAACTCATATTTGCTCCTTTAACTTGAAAAATACTCCATGAAACCTAAAAATATCTTGGACTCTATTGATGGAGGTCTTTAAGCTCATACCACCCTCAACTAATTGTGTAAGAACTTGCTCCCAATACCCATTGTCACCATGAGAGCCACTTATGGACCTAATTAAAGATTAAAAACATACATATCATTCATATGACATATAAAATAAATATTTATGCCACATTCAATACCTACAACAATGGTGGAAAACTCTATTAAACTTACAACATTCCATAAATTATCAAAAAACTCAATTTTTTGACCTTTCAGCTCAGCAAGGCACCTTAATAACCTTTAGTAATGGATCATAATTCCATATCATGATGATTCATGTCCCATTAGGCCTCTTCCATTGATTTATACCATTTCTCTCTTTGAATATTTGTAAAAAAGATCTTTTTAGGCCATTTTGGGCCTCCTAAACACCCACACATGCCAAATTATTATGAAAAATTGGTTATAAATGATATTTAGAGATTAATATACATGTTACATATGGTTTCCAAGTTATTATAGGCCATTTCATGGACCTATGAATTTAAAAACTCAAAAACTAGTCAAAATAAGGTCTTTGGCAGCTCAAACAAGACTACCTTCTTAATGATCATTCATAAAATATAGACCTCCATTACATAACTTATTTCCATGAGTATTTATCTCATATACCCCTTAAACATTCTTTAAAATATTTGGTTCCCATGTAAAAGGTGTACAAAAATACGTACGTACAACATTTACTTATGGGGTTCTACATGTATTCTGGACCTACTTATACTCTTAACAATTATTCATAAACCTCATCCTCTCAACCAACCTCAATCCTTAAGTAAATTAAATATGGTTAATAAAAACATATTAAAATATTTTATCCCAACTCCTTATGTAGTGAAATATATGATCATCTGAAGAGGAGCTTGAACTGGGTGTCAAGACTTGAAAAGTTCAAAATTTTCCTTGAGATACCAATAAGAAATTTCCATTTCATTAATATGATTAAAAACTCCTTTATAATACCTCAAACAACTCCATCAAGCATATTATACTTCAAAAACTTTGAAATAAGCAAAAGATTCAGACCTATGCACACGGGCTTGTGTTTTGCATGATTTAACTAGCCCTCAAGGGAATCCTTGTATGAAACCAAGAGTTTAGACACTATTATTAGGTTTATTAAGACCCATAATAACTTTAAAATACCTTATAACACTCCTAAGATGTCAAAAAACTTTTATCATACATGTACCTTTTTAAAACCTTTTGAGCTCCAATGGTGGCTATCAAGACACTAACATGGATGTGACAAAACAATGGATACTTCCACTATGTATATGGAACAAATAATATTTTTTATGCTTATAAACACTCATGAAAATCATTCATACCAAGTTTCATAGCTAGATCTTGCTTGTAGAGACCTGTAGATGATTTTTTCTCTAAATTTACTAGTGGGTTTCCTACATGCTTATTTTAGCCCTCAAGGGTATGGTTTGCATTGTACATTTAGTTTTATTACCTATAAATATGTTTTTTAAGACTTAGTATCATATTATTAATATTCTCAAACACTCCCATGCGGTCTAAAACCCTACACCAACCTTGTAGACTTCAAAAATGTCTCCTAGCTCCAATGATGGCTGCCAATGGACATGAGGGTGATTGTAACAAACAATTGGATACTTATAATATTATTTATACCCAAAAAATATTTTATATAGTTATAAGGAATCATTAACAACACTTTCACCAATTTTCATACTTGGACATTGCATATTAAGGTTTGTAGATGGATTTTCCTCAAATTTGCTTATGCTGCATATTTTGCTTTTTCACTCTAAAACATGACCCCCAAGGTATTTTATCTTGAAAAATTAAATGTAACCTACCTCAAGGATCATATTAGTAATATAAATTACCCTATCTTGGCCTTCTAAAATTTCAATGGATCTTAAAACATTTGTCAAGCTCTCAATCTTCTTAAAAATCTTTTGGTTTCCCTCATGGTTGCCTGTTGACTACAACAGGTCTATGCTAAACTAAAAAGAACTTGTACCAATGATAGGAACTTTAGGATTGCATGGTATGATTTATAAACTCATAATGACCATGTGTACCAATTTTAGAGTCATGAATCCATGTGTAGGTGCTCTAAAACTTTAAAACCCTTCAAAACTATCTCATAAGTGTTGATTGTGTCTAACAGTGGGAGGTTGTGCTAAAATAGTGAGCACTTGCACTGATGGTATGAAACTTAAAATGGCACAATAATATTTATATGTTTATAATTATTATTTTTACAAAAAACTAAGGGTTTATTACCCATTACATACCTCAAAATGATTAATTTTTCAAAGATAGGCTTCATGTGTTAACTGTGTTTGAGGACTATGTGATAGGTATGACTGCATATGAACCTCCTTATCATCATCCCTCACACCATATTCTTGATTTCAAAATGGTTCAATAAAATTAATAATTTTCTCTAGATATATTCAATATTCATATTTCATGTTTATCTTTCTTTTTAGGTCTAGATGCCAATATTCAATTGTTAACCTGTGTAAGCCTTGGAGTGTCTGGATTGCTCTTAAGAGTTTTGAGACTTATCCACATATCCATTATTTTTCATTAAACTCCCATTTTAATTTAGTTTACTTCACAAACCAATTTTTAACCTTTTAACTCTATTTTATTTACCAAATAACCAACCTTTACCCTATGCCACTATCTGACCAAATGAAGGTAGTTGTATCTTAAGATCTCTTTCTTGTTATAGGTGGACACTCTCATTTCATCTTGAGGAGGATTGTAGAGTTAAAAAACCAATCCAATATTGTTTTCTAATATATTCTCTTAATTGGTCTTTGAGAACTTCTTAAATAGGAACTTTGTCCTCTTATTGGTATATAAGCTTAAGTGCTCCAATATGATGTCCTTGGTTTTAGGTGATGATTGGGGTTATGTAAATTCTTGTATTAATTTTATTTATGATTTAATACCTCAATATTCATATGAATCATTAATTTTAATGTTAAACTCATTCAAAGACGACTTGTTCTCATCCTTCAATACTTGGAGATAGGACCGTGTTCCCTTGAGAAGGCTATAGGTGGAGATCATGAGGTAAGTAATTGTGTGTACTATTATTTTAAATTCAAATATTAATACAAATCTTGACACCATTTTAATATAATCCTCCCTTAGGGTAATATAGATCCCTTTAAATCCCTAAAATGCCACCACCATCTCACACAACTTCTAATTCCACATCATCAAGATGATTGCAGATGAACTTAAACCAATTTTATATGAGATAATAGACTATGTAGAGGTGTAGGGTGAGTGGGATATGATCCATATTTAATCTCCAACCATAATCTTATAACTCCTCTATCATTCATTATTTCTTAGGATCCAACCTAACTTGTTCTCAAGGATTAACTTAGCATTGATGTCTTTAACCTATTTACTAGGTGATATAGCCTTCATTCCAATGATCTAGTTTATTAGATATCCTTGAAATTTATTTCAATGCCTTTACACTTTGATTAGATCACTCATTACCCCTACTTATCACATCTCGTTCTCTTCATTGTAATCTTGACTTTCTTCATTTACTAGCCACCCTACACAAGCTCTTAGTTCAACATACCAAACTCATTATAGGTTTGATGAAGACAATAAAAAAACATGGATGATTTTTCATGATCATATTACGCTTATTCAAATCCCTTTATTCCTTTCAATCTCATTCTACCGTGAATTTTCACTCCTCACCATCCTTAGAGCCAGTAAGCCCTTGTAGCCCTTTTTTGAGGTTTTCCTACTTGTTTGAAGAGTCTATCCACCTTATTGATGACTTAAGGCCATTTTCCACCACCATATATCTCCTTGAAACTTTCCATAATTTTTCAAGGTCTTAATTCAAGTGTATAAGGTACTTCCTTTGCTAGCATGCCTCCAATTAAGCCTTTTAAGACCTATCACACTTACCTAGACATCAAATATGTACTATACCATATGGTATCAAACCAAAAACCTAGAGATTCACTTTACACATGATAAAATGGACATGATTACAAACTTTTATGATTTTAAACCAATTGAAAATGGAAATGTAGGGTTTTTTGGTTAGAACCCTAGCTAGACCAAATGTATAGCCTTGTAGAGGCCAATAGCCTTCAAAAATCAATTTTTTTGAGTTTGAGGACATTCAAATGGAACCTGTTGGGTGAATATTTTATCGGCCAACTAACTGGTGACCAAAATAGTTCCTATCACCATAGCATAGGGAGATGGGTCATCCTGGTGTGTAGCTTTACTACATCAATCAGAGATAAATCTCTTCTCTCATCAAGGGGAGGTTCCCTATTAAATATGTGGAGCTATATACAATATAAATAAGTAGAAAGTAAGACACAAGGGTGGGACAAACCATCCATCTCTCTTCTTTTAGAGATGATGCACATAGACAAAGGAGAAAATCTTTGCTATAAATGATGAAGGCACTTCTCTTCTTTTAGAACTGTCCTTACAAGTAATAGTAGGAGTTTCTTTCAGATAGTGAAATAACCAGTATCAAAAGGGCGTATTAACAGTAGGATGAAATAGAGTGCAAAGTCTCCACCTCAACTGCTGAAAGAGTAACTGCTGAAAGAGTATATCACAAAGGATAATGGGGGCACAAAGTCACCTCAAAATCCTCAACACAAAAAGAAAAGGAAAACACAGATTAAAATCAATTGTGAAAGCACAAAGTCTTCCCATAGTTGGTTTCAAGACACATCCCTATTACCTTCACTAATTATGCATACCAAATTAAATTAATAAGGACACCTTTAGATGACACAAGGTAGAACAGCACAGAGTCTGTGAAAAACTTGCTTTCTCATTTAAATAAAAATGGAAATGAAATTACAACCTGAGCTCAAAGTCTTAGTCTTTCTCTTTCAAAATGGGTAGAGTTTCGCTCTTGTAAAATGAAAATTCCCTTTGTAACAAATGAGAGATTACAATATATAGCACTCCAAGAAAGACTTGGGTGCTTGTTTTTCATAGAATGTCCCATGCTATGCATTCAATGCCTTGAATGCATTTCTAGGTTTGTCAAAGGACTACATTGAAAATAGGGTGGCTATCTTAACTATGGTGTGTCATTTCATCCCATATGTCTTCTCCTGAGTCTGGATCATCTGGTCTATCCCCTCTGATATCTGCATAGCTATCCATTTTGTCTTTACTTCATGGAAGGAAAAATAGGTCGCATCTTTAATTTTTGCAAGCTAGAAAATCTACTTCACAGACTATTCCAACTACCAGAATAACTACGTAGATATTTTCCTCTTTGCCCTCTTTCCACTTTTATCTTTTCTAGCTTTGTCTTTTCTTGGAATTTAAGCTCTCAGGCTATCTTTTCAGCCAGTCACTTGGTTCTTCCTTCAAGTTTCGTGCTTTATTTGAATTTCAACAGATATTCCCTTACCTTAAATTTGACATATGCGGGGATGTCATTGGTTGATTGTTTCAATGATTTAGGTGGCCTTCTCATCTCATTGGTTCAATTGCTTGGTTTAGTCACTTTCTTGCTCCTTGGTTGAACCATCACTTTCATTTGAACTTGCCTTTAGAATCATCCATGTTGCTTCTTTCTTTTCTTGAGGCCACCTTTAAACTTTTGAACCATGTTAAACCATTGAAATTTGAACTCTTTTGGTTCAAAGTTTAATCAGTTCATTGGTTTATTCTGTGTCTTGCTCAAACACTACTTCCTTTATCTTTCTAAGCTTTGGTTGAACCTTTGAACCTACTGATTGAACCAACCAATTAAACCAACTTTGGTTTAACGGTTCAATGGTCCAATCGATTCATTCTTCATTATTTGGCTAAGTGTTGAACCCATTTCTTTCTTGTAGGGTCTGTAGAAACCAACCTTGAGAGTCTGTAGATTTGAGCCTACCTGTAGAGTTCAAAGATTCAAGCCTACAAAGTTCATAGATTCAAGCTTGCAGAGTCCATAGATTCTAGCCTACAGAGTCTGTAGATTCAAGCCTACAAAGTCCATATATTCAAGCCTGTAGAGTTTGTAGATTTTTGGAAAGCTTGAAAAATGAAGAACCTAAATGCTCAGAACAATTTTTGAAAGGGGAAGAGAGGATTTTGGTCAGTAGGACCAAAATAGTTCAAATGTTGTCCCAAAAATGAGTGATATTTTTGGGGGACAACAGCTGGCTCCAGTTGGGGAACTTCCTTCAAATGAGAACTTGGAACAGCTAAAGGGAGTAGAAACTAGAATCTCTAGTGCCTTGAAGTGTGCCATTGGGCTACAGAGTCAAGCTACCCAAAAAGAAAGGCAAAAAAAATGAAAACAAAAAGCACAAAATAAAACAAAGACTTTACAAATATACAAATGTATAGGTGAATTTATTTGGTACTTCAGGAATTGAAGTACCTTAGATGCTGCCCCTTGAGAGGCAGTGAACATGGCATTTTGTCCTGATAAACTAGCAAGAAGCCATTTTCTCCCCAGAATCAGTGATGGGTGAATGGAACTCTCCACCAAGAAACCAATTCCCTGTGTCCTCCCTTTGGTTTTCTCCTCTTGCCCCACAGCAAGACTTGACTTTTAATCCAAAAACCATGAATCTTTGCTCTCTTGGCAAAGAGTTCCTTTCCCTAATTTTGATGCACAATAGCATGGTCCATTACCATAATTGGTTTCTCTCCTAGTTCAGTCTAGCACATGATTTGATTGTTCCCATTCAACACTTTCCAATGATTGGCACTATCAGGCATACTTGGTGTTGTTCCATCTGAACCAATTCCTAGATCATCACCGATGAGATTTTCATCTATTAAAACATGAATGTCTTCAGTAGATAGAAAATAATTACCCCTGCTTGAAGACTCAAATAGACCGAGTTGGTTGGAGGTGCTTCAAGGGTGAGGTTCCTCTGTGGGGGAGGAAGACAATTTGGCTACCCTTTCTTCCTAGTAGCATTGCCTTGGTATGCCTGATTTTGAAATGTCCTCCTTGGCATATCCCAATTAGAAGAAGCAGACATAACTTGGGCCATTTGTCTTTTGAGGACTAGAAATTCATTTGCTAGCTTCTGCACCATTGGATCAGTGGTGGCTAAAGGGGAGTATTCAGAAGAAGGAGAAGATTTACCTTTGTTTAGATCTCTTCTTATCTTTCTAGCCAAGATAAGGTCATATTCCACCTCAATAGCCAAGTCTTGAGTAGTAGCAAGGTCTATGTGTCTAGCCTATCTCAACAAGAAACTCAATTCCGGTAGCTTTGAGTTGATGAAGAAGCATTTGAGGTTCTGAGGTGTCAATTGGGCGACCATGGGAATCTTGTGCATTAGCTTGTCAAACCTGGCAATAAAATCCCTCATAGGATTATGAGGCTCTTTCTTCATCTGAGTGATTTGGGATAGCAAGGCATGTGCATCTTCTATAGGCTTGAACTTGACTTCAAATTTGTCTTTTAGAGTGTCCCAGTTAGTCACTGATCTAGCCTGCAAGTGGTAAAACCAATCTATAGCAGTGCCTTGTAGTGTCTCCACAAATAGCCTAACTGTTATGTCTTCAAATCCCACCACTATTACACCACAGGCTATGCTAAAAGTTGCAATGTGTTCGTTAGGATGAACCTTCCCATCACCAAATAATTTTGGAAAATTCTTCCTTAAACTACGTGGAAGCTCATGTAGAGGTGAAGTAAAATTCAGTGGACCAGAAGAATTACCCCAGGGGCCTTGAGCCATGATTTGATTATGTAGAAGTGGGATCACAAATTTGGGTGGAGAATGGATAGGCAAAGCTCTACTAGTAGCAAAAAGAGAAGCTCTGCCTTGTGCTGGTGACCTAGTAGGGCTAAGAGGAAGACTCCTAGTTCATTGAAGGTGAGGTTGTGGAGGAAACAACTCAAAATTACTCTGCCATACCAACTCAAAAGCAAGGTCAACAACACCTTGAGATTTTTGGATTTTTGTATAATGTGGAGTTGCAAGATTACAAAACAAAAATGGAAAAGAGCAGGATCTACTTTAGCTTAAAGCTTGAGACTTCAAACTATGCACTCTTCCCAACGGCTCTAGTTTTGTAGACCAGATAATATAACAGACATGGAGGAAGATGGTAAGGCTATAATGATAATGGGTAAGACATGGAATGGATTTGTTAGAGTTTGTAATATAATGGATAAGGGAAAGAACTACTTTAATCTCAAACTTAAGGCTTCAGACTACACGTTCATCCCCAGCAGAGTCACCAAAAACTGTTGGGTGAATATTTTGTCAGCCAGCTAACTAGTGACCAAAATAGTTCCTATCACCATAGCATAGGGAGATGGGTCATCCTGGTGTGAAAATTTACTACATCAACTAGAGACAAATCTCTCCTCTCATCAAGGGGAGGTTCCCTATTAAATATGCAGAGCTATATACAATATAAATAAGTAAAAAGTAAGACACAGGGGTGGGACAAACCATCCATCTCTCTTCTTTCAAAGATGATGCACATAGACAAAGGATAAAATCTTGGCTATAAATGTTGAAGGCACTTCTCTTCTTTCAGAAGTGTCCTTATAGGAAACAACAAGAGTTTCTTTCAAATAGTGAAATAACCAGTGATCAAAAGGGCGTAGTAATAGTAGGATGAAATAGAGCGCAACGTCTCCACCTTAACTGCTCAAAGAGTATATCACAAAGGATAATGGGGGCATAAAATCACCCCAAAATCCTCAACACAAAAAGAAAAAGAAAACATAGATTGAAATCAATTATGAAAGCACAAAGTCTTCCCACAGTTGGTTTTAGGACACTTCCCTATTACCTTCACTAATTCTATGTACCAAATTAAATGAATAAGGACACCTTCAGATGACACAAGTCAAAACAACACAAAGTCTATGAAAAACCTGCTTTCTCATTCAGATAAAAAAGGAAATAAAATTATAACTTGAGCTCAAAGTTTCAGTCTTTCTCTTTCAAAATGGGCAGAGTTTTGCTCTTGTAAAATGAAAAGTTCCTTTGTAACAAATGAGAGATTACAATTTATAACACTCCAAGAAAGACTTGGGTGCTTGTTTTCCATAGAATGGCCCATGCTATGCATTCAATGACTTGAATACATTTCTAGGTTTGTCAAAGGACTGCATTGAAAATAGGGTGACTGTCTTAACTATGGTGTGTCATTTCATCCCATATGTCTTCTCTCGAGTCTGGATCATCTAGTCTATTCCCTTTGATATTTGTGTAGCTACCCATTTTGTCTTTACTTCATGGAAGGAAAAATAGGCTGTGTCTTTAATTTTTGCAAGCTAGAAAATCTACTTCATAGACTATTCCAACTACCAGAATAACTACTGCATAGATATTTTCCTCTTTGCCCTCTTTCCAGTTTTGTCTTTTCCAGCTTTGTCTTTTCTTGGAATTTAAGCTCCCGAGCTATCTTTTCAGCTAATCACTTGGTTCTTCCTTCAAGTTCCATGATTTATTTGAATTTCAATGGATATTCCCTTACCTTAAATTTGACATCTGTGGGGACATCATTAATTGACTATTTCAATGGTTCGAGTGGCCTTCTCGGCTCCTTGGTTCAATTGCTTTATTGGTTCAATCGCTTTCTTGCTCCTTGGTTGAACCATTGCTTTCATTTGAACTTGCCTTTAGAATCACACATGTTGCTTCTCTCTTTGCTTGAGGCCACCTTTAAACTTTTGAACCATTTTGAACCATTGAACTTTGAAATCTTTCGGTTCAAAGTTCAATCGGTTCATTGGTTTATTTTGTGTCTTGCTCAAACACTACTTCCTTTATCTTTCTAAGCTTTGGTTGAACCTTTGAACCTACTGATTGAACCAACCAATTGAACCAACTTTGGTTCAATGGTTCAATGGTCCAATCGATTCATTCTTCATTATTTGGCTAAGTGTTGAACCCATTTCTTTCTTGCAAAGTCCGTAGGAACCAACCTTGAGAGTCCATAGATTTGAGCTTGCCTACAGAGTTCATAGATTCAAGCCTACAGAGTTCATAGATTCAAGCCTACAGAGTCCATAAATTCAAGCCTATAGAGTTTGTAGATTCAAGCCTACAGAGTCTATAGATTCAATCCTGTAGAGTCCATAGATTCAAGCCTATACAGTTTGTAGATTTTTGGAAAGCTTTAAAAATGAACAACTTGAATGCTCAGAACAATTTTTGAAAGGGCGATAGAGGATTTTGGTCTGTAGGACCAAAATAGTTCAAATTTTGTCCCAAAAATGAGTGATATTTTTGGGGGACAATAGAACCAATAACCATATACAAGTCTATCTTGACCTCCTCCATATATTTAATTAGGTTAGGTACCTTATTCGATCATAATTATCCTTCAACTAATCAAAATATAGAGTTATGTACCCTAACAAGACTCTGAATGAATGTGTAAGGTTTAAACTCCACCTTTTTAGTTCTAAATACTTTTACACCAAAATAAGAAGTATAAAATTTCTATATTACCCTCATCCATCTTCCCAAACCATTTATATACCTTATTTAATCCAAACTCTTTCTTATTCTTCACACAATCTTCTCTTCCAATACTTTGTCTTCACTATTCATCACCAAATCTTGATCATGGGTCTCTTATAGATGAAAACCAATTAATTTATTGGTTTTTTACATTGTCATTGATGTCACCTTTTTTACAAAGCCTGAATTAATCTATTCTTTTGCATCAACAACCTTGAATCCACCTCATCTTCTTACCATTGTCTAAGCCAAAAATATGGTTGTAGGTAATCATTTTGACTATATTTAGGGTTGATACCTTATAGAACATACCTTTACAAGGTGTATTTAAACATTGATGACCTTATATACTTTGATTCTCCTCATAAATATTCTATAGACCTATCAACTATCTCATACCTCCACCTTGTTCACCTATCATAGACTTAGGCCAAAACCATGGCTGTAGGTCATCATTTTGACTATGTTTAAGAGTTTAATCTTCTTCTTAGGCATCAAATTAGTATCCTTAATTTTATTTTGTTGATCAGTAACCACTTATTACCTTCTTGAAGAAACCTTTTTTATCGATAAACTTATAATATATAACAGTCAGCTCCTTCCCACCTAACATAATCTCATGATGAAAAAATTGGGAGAGCTAGTTGTAGATGCTCATTGAGGTCCTTAATTATGTTAAATATCCATTTGAAAAAATATATACTCATCTATATTTCCTTGGAAACTTTATTCCTTCATAATCACCCCAAAGACCCTCTTCAAACTTATGGTCAAACTTACCTACATGCCACTATATGAGCTAAACCATGGTTGTATCTGGACATTCTTAAGGTAAGTGATTATGTGTGAAATTTATCTCTTGTTTTAATATGTTTCATCATATTTTTATGTAGATGATAGTTGCATCTTAATATCAACTCATAGCTCTTTATGTATGCACTCCCCTCAACCTCTTCACAACAACTCAGACCTCCTTTCACTTAAAACTATTGTCTAAGCCAAAAAGATGGTTGTAGGTGCATATTGAGAGTTGAATATGATAGTGGTATAAATGAATAATTGGAGAGAGTTAGCAATTTTTCAACCTTGAATCTTCCACCATTTAGTTTTAAACCTTTCTACTACTTTTAATTACCTAAAAATGAGACCTTGATTGTCAAAAGCTCACTTTTCCATAGTCATCCTTAAGAGCATCTTCTACACTTAGCTATAGGTGATGATTTTGACCATTGTAAGGACTGAAGACGAGTTAAGAGGTTGATCTTAGACTTAAACATGTATTAAAACTATGAATACCCCCTCTCTACTCTAATTTTACTTTAAATCCTTGAATCGGGTTACTAGATTGATTTAGTGGAGAAGAAATAAAAAGATGCTCATTAGCTTAATTTTCATAAAAATACCTTAACAAATGCTAACAAGAGGAAACAAGGTTGTTTATCTATCTCAACCTGACTCCCAAGACTGAATTTTCACTAGTATGGTGTTGGTCCTTGTATTTTTTATAATTAATTAAATTAGGATCATTGAACCTAAATGAGGTGGATCACTATATCAATCAAGATCATTTGCATTTTGCAGTGAATCTTACACTATTGTAAGTGATTTTTGGCTCATTGGCAACATTTGAGAAGAACCTATTATCTCTCTCTCTCATTCACCAAGAATCTTGAACTATATTACCTTTAATTCTAATTAACATATATAAAATGAGACCCATCATCAAACCTTTTTGTCTCTCTTCACACCTGTCATCTTATGTATGGAAAATGTATGGACTATACCTAATCATGTGTTGAGAGTAAAGTTATGGATGATCTCCTATGATTTTTGGTGAAACAATGGGCTTAAATGAATTCATTTACCCTATAAATTATTTCAATAAATTATCAACATGAATTTGGACCTCCCAAACCATGTTAAATGGATTTGCAAACCTAAAACTTCTTTTTTAACTCCAATAACTTGCTCAAAATGCCATTTGGGTCATGTTTTCCATTACATCTTGGCTCTCAATAGATCAAGGGTGTTTATTATAAACAAAATTATGGATTACATAACTATTTAGGATTATCTATGATTTATGTAAGGTTTTAAACTTATGATAATGACCAACATGAAGAGAAAATAAGATTTGTAGTAGAATCCATCAAAGTAACTTCTACATTTAGACCTTCTCCTTTCAAGTGAAACTTTCTCATAGAGATTAATGAGATAATGAAAAAAACCTAAAAGAGAGATAAAATAATTGTATAAAACATACTCAAAATCGCTCTTCTCCATAATATCCTGAAGTAAAGAAAGAGAAGAAAACATGGACCATACTAGATGAATAGGCCATCTAAATACCCCCTAGACTGTAAGTGATTGTTCATAAATATGGAGAGATGAAATAGACTAAAAATTCCAAAAATGGAAAGAAAAATAGGGTACCTATCACTACCCAAAATATTATCACCCAACTCTCTCTCTCTCTCTCTCTCTCTCTCTCCCTCTCTCTCTCTCCTCTCTCTCTCTCTCTCTCTCTCTCTCTCTCTCTCTCTCTCTCTCTCTCTCTCCTCTCTCTCTCTCTCTCCTCTCTCTCTCTCTCTCTCTCTCTCTCTCTCTCTCTCTCTCTCTCCTAACTGTATCGAGTGAAAACCTAAGGCTCTTCTAGAGCTATCCAAGATTGCCCAAAATGGTTTTTCCTTAGGCATAAATAACCAAAAGAATTTATATGAAATAAAAAACATGAAAAATATTTTTTATGATGTAAATTAACTTTCCTTCCTCTTTTAAACCCATTGAAATTCTTAGACCTCAATTAATGGTAGAAAACTTGTTTTATGCCTAATTTGTAGCTAATAGGTTTTCCTTACCTCTACTAGTTATTATTATTGGATATTATTTTAGAATCCTAAGAGATAATATTAGGGACATAATGGATGATTTAATATGAATCTAATCCATTTCATATAAAAAAAACTTCCAAACCTATTCGGTCAAAGCTCCAAAAGACTCCAAAATGCATCTTTTTGTTCCCAAACTCCTTTCCTTCACTCCAAATGACTAGAAATATCCTTGAACATGTACAAATATGAAAAAAAAAACACCATAAATAGGTGGAAATAAGTCAAAACAAACTTAAATTCTCTAAAAAGTTATTTTTTCACTTATATTTCTATTTAGAAGGTCCTCAAGTCATCTAATGCACTTTTGGGGGTCTTTTGGGCATATTAGCTTTTCTAGACATCATTTTGGACTCTTTATAATCTCTAAGAATTTGTACAAATATCTTTCCTACCCTTAAATTCTTAAACACCCTAGAAACTAGTTAGATCTTTCACTTGTAGTTCAAGATCTGTTTGTAGGCCTTTCCTTAAAATTTCTAAATTCACCTTAAAACTTAATAAAGTGTTTCAAAGAGCACAAGGAACATGAGGTAGGTTCAAGGGAATGAATCAACCACTTCACAAGGACTCTAAACATCTCTTCACACTACACCAAGACCTTATAAGATACTACACCTACATCATCCAGTTAGGACTGGAAAGAGGCTAGTCATGGGGGTATAAGGTCACTAAATGGTTTAAGAGAATGGCCTGATCTATATAGGCAAAAGGTTTGTATGTAGTCAAATTTTAGCCAACATTTTTGGTTACCTCTTGAGATTGCATTCCTATCTATGTAAAAGACTAGTTGCCTTAGTTTATCCATTGGGGTTATGGGGCCAGAAAAAAATCTTTCTCAAATTGGTTTTCAACTGGTCACAAGGATATAAATTCTTATTAGAACCCTCAAAATATAAAGGAAAACCAAAACAAAAACAACAACGTGTTCAAATCACTTAGGGAAGGGAAACACACAACAAAATGGAAATGTGCAAAAGGCACTTAGAGGAAAACAATAAAATCTACTCTAGTAAATACAAAGGCTACAACTTTATTTTAATTTTCTCCTTGATCGAATGGGAATATTTTAGTATCATTCACTTGTAATGGAAAAAGATGGAAAATATATTTATTTTGAGGCACCAAACCTAGTGAACTAGGGCTACTTGATTACCAATCCTTTTGGCATGCTCTCTAATAGATGAAATGGGACAAACATGTCTCCAATGTAGAGAAAATACCTTACTAGTTAAGGAATTTATTGATGTGGTCTTTATCCTTGGGAAATATCTCTAATATTAATTCATTATGGGTTATAGGAGCACTTGAAAACTTTTCACTTAATAAATCTTTTGTATGTGAAGATTGATTATCTAGGCTTATGCATGTAGAGTTCTAGTTTATCCCAAATGGAAACTTCTACTTGGACACTTGTAAGAGAGATAGTCTCAAATTCACTAAGACTCAGTCTATAATAGCTAGATTGGTATTCTTCATCTGTATATAAAGTGTGCTCATCATATAATAAAAGTTTAACTCATCATGCTTTTGAGGTTATTGATTTAAACCAATCTTCGTCAAACTTGAAGACATTAGCACTACTTCCAAGTGATACTTCATTCTAGGATTGATCAATTATTGCAACATCATTCCAATCTTATTTTTCATCTATGTAGGATGGAAATTCATCAATCCATTCAAGGTCTTTCCATACTTAACTTGAGGATTTTTCTCTTCAATCTCTATTCATTAGTTTCAAACCCATAATAAAGGGACTGATCCACTACTTTAGTCATAGTATCCACTTGAAAATCCACTATAGTAGGCTCCCTAAGCTCATCAAGAGACTATAAGAACTACTTCATGAATCCTTAAGGGCCTCATTTCCATGGTTGGATAATTACTAGATGTTGTAACCATTTCAAAGGTTTCATCTTGTTCATTTTCATACTCAAAATAACTAAATGGAAGCTCTATAAATAATCCAACCCCTCCATCCTTTTGGATAGATTCTTGGACCATCTCTAGAGGCACCTCCTTTAATTTTAAATTTAGTCTTTGACTAATTTCAAAGATGGAAAAGTATGAGGTTCATCCACCTTCTCATCTTCTTAATCTTGCATGGGTAAAGGAGAATGTTCTCTCAAAAGGGACAACATAACATAATCAATATCCATGGTCCAACCTCCAATATGACATGTTCTCAAGATCTTGAAGGAAGATAGGTGAAAATTTCATGGCTTCCACTTCTTCATGACTTGGTTCTTCTTTCCTCTTAGGCTTAGGGATTTCTTCTAGGTGAGAAGAGGCAACTTGGGGGAGAGGACACATAGGACTGATTGCACTAAGCCTATTGATCTTCATAAGATATCAACACACTCTTTAAGCTTTGGACCATGATTTTACACACACTTTGTTCTCCCTCTCACCAACTACCCATTTTTCATCCTCACAAACTGACCACCTATTCTTAACCAACTGAAGAGAATTCATTGCCTCTTTTATAACATGGATATGTATTTTGAATAAATTCATAAACCCCTACCAATATCCCTTATCAACTCTATATAATCTTATAATGTTTGCTTAAATCCTAAAAAAGATGTAATAATATAAACATAGTCTTGACAAGAGGGATTACAGGACTGATTTGAATGCAAAGGAGGCTGATCTTGGTCATACATAGGGGTGGGAAGAGGCAAAGGCCATGTTAGGGATGATTAGTTATTTAAGGGTCACTTGAGTGAAACACATAAATGTTATTAGCCTGATATGAGTGATGTTGAGGTAGAGAATAAGCATGTTGATCAAAATAGGTTTGAGAATACATACAAAAGTTCTTATTTTGGGCACTTGGGATTCTTGACCTGTTGATTTTCTATTGGAGTCACAATTGATGTTTGTAAACGTGCCTTTAAAGGCGGATTTCATTGAAGATCAACACCAATAACCTTCAATAAAGTGATGAATGTAATAGTCCCATCAAGCATGCCATAAACTATTGTAGCACATAATCACCCTTTAAGAGAGTTATTAGGCTCTCTCACTCTTGATACAAAAATGGAAACAACCCTAAGTTTTGGGTATATGTGATGGGGTTGGACATCCAGAGAAGGATGATTCCTCTTGGTAGCTCACCTAAACTATTGATTTTACTTGTAAAAAGGATTGTAGCATTGTAAGAGATAACTAAAACATAAATAAGGTGATACACAAAACTTAAGACACTCCAAATTATATGAAACTAACACTAATGTAGTTCAAATACAACCCTCACTGGCATAATCTCTTAAATTAGTTATTTTTGTATCAATGTATCTAAACTAGGCCCACTAAACAAGAGATAGATCATAGAAGAGTATAAAAATCACATTATACCTTCACTAATGACCAAAAAATCACAAGTTTAAACCTATTACAATGTGGAATACCTTCAAAAAAGGCAAGAAAGAAGGACAATTACCAAAGAAAAGACACCCTTCAATAAATAAATCACGTAGAAACTAACTAGAGCACTAGATGCAAGAAAGAGATAGGCAAAATAAGTTATCTATAACTTCAAAGGTTGTTTTAAAAAAATTAACAATGTTTTTCCTTTTCAAATGAGAGTATCTTTTAAAAATGGGGAAGAAAAGGGAGATATAGGAGAAAAGGGAAGAGAGAAGAGAACAAATCTCTAAAATTTAAATAAATGTCACCCAACCACCTTCCATGAAGTCTCAAAAACATTTTTATTGATTAATTATTAATACCCTATTATAAAATTAATCTCCCAGTGTAAAAAGGGTCTTCAAGCTTCTCATTGACCTAAAAAGGCACTAGAAGAGAAAAACCTTTGAGGAAGATGATGTCACACTCCATCATCTTTAAGGAAATTCATCAAAGATATAGACTCATTAATTCTCAAACTTTATCTCTAACTCTCAAGCTCCTCCACTTGAACTTCTATGCCCCATTCCACTTGGCTTCTAAAAACCACTTGACATCATGGTAAGTGATCCTAGTACTTTATGCTTGCAATTGACCTTGAAGGTTATCTTTTGACTGTTTATATTTTAATGTTTCCTTAATTATCAACTCATATTTTCTCCTCCAACTTTAAAAGACTCCATGAAACCTACAAATATCTTGGACTCCATTGATGGAGGTCTTCAAGCTCATGTTTCCCTCAGATTATCTATGCAATAGCTTGCTCTCGAGGTTATTTTTCACTATAAGAGCCACTTATAGACCTGTTGAAGGCTTATAGACATCCATAACATCATTATAAGAGAGAAATTTAAAATTTAGGCCACCTTCAAGACCTACAACAATGGTCGAAAACTCCATTAACCTGTAACATTCCACAAATTATCAAAAAAACTTGGGTTTTTTTAATCTTTAGCTCAGCAAGGCACCTTATAAACCCTTGAAATGGGATCCTAATACATATAATGGTTATTTAGGTCCCCATTAGGCCGCTTTCATCTATTTATACCATTTTTCCCTTTGAATATTTGAAAAAATTACCTTTTTAGTCCATTTTGGGCCTCTACACACCCACACATGTGAAATTATTCTATAAAATAGGTTAGACATGATCTTGATAGATTCATATACATTTTATAGGTGTTTTTTCAAGTTATTCTAGGCCATTTAATAACCTAATGAGTTTTAAAATGCAAAATGGTCAAATTAGGGTCTTTAGTAGCTCAAACAAGCCTACCTTCTTAATGATCATTCATAAAATATATGTCTCCATTATAAAAATTATTTCAATGAATATTATCTCATATACCTATTAAACATTCCTAAAAATATTGAGTTCCCATGTGGAAGGATGTACAAAGATACGTACGTAAAAGTTTGCTTATGGGGTTTTGCGTGCATTATTAACCTACTTATAGTCTTTAAAAAAATTCATAAGCCTTAGAATCTAAACCAAAATCAATCCCTAATTAATTTATATTACATATTATTATTCAAAACATACTAAGATCATTTTTCCAAATCCTTATGGAGTGAAAGATATGAGCATCTGAACAGGGGCTTGAACTAGGTGTCAAGACTTAACATGTTCAAATTTATCTTTGGGATACCAATATTAATTTTAAATTATCTTCATCTGATTCAAAACACCTTTATAACACTTTAAACAACTCCATAAATCATATTGATACTTCAAAAAACTTTGATACAAACAAAATATTCAAACCTATGCACATAGGCCTATATTTTGGCATGATTT